>JAAAKE020147336.1:0-12962 GCA_010014785.2 Anisolabis maritima | reverse complement strand
TTGGTTGGTTCGGCTCGGATCCGGGGTCTCAATCTGCCTACTCCCCGGGTCGAGGTGTTGCTTGGTCGCTCTCTCGAACCCAAGTGACTGGCTGTTGAGCGAGTCACTCTTTTTATAGGATCTGCGGGATGAGTGGAGGGGTGGAGGGGGTTCGGGTCCGGTCGGCTTTGTTCGGGTGTGTTTGTTCGGAAATTAACGAAACAAAAGCACTCAACACATCACCATACAAACCCTGAGATACGTAGACGATACGTTCGTGATTTGGCCACATGGCATATTTCTCTTTGTACACAAAATTTTCGATTCTTGAATCAGTTGGGAAAAATGAATGTAAAGTCAAATGAAATTCGTAATACTCTATTCAAAACTAGATTAATTGCAAAAATATTGATACAAAAACACGGAATAGACTCTGACGGGACTTTCAGTCCTGTATCTCGCTCTGATACTGTCCGCACTTTACGCGCAGTTGCCGGATCTAAGAACATGCAAATTAAACAATTTGATGTGAAAACTGCATAACTTTATAATTCTCTTGAGGATAAAGTGTATCAGGAACAACGAGAAGGTTTTGAAGAAAATACTGTGGGGTATAAGCTAAGTCACTACGAGCTAAAACAAGCTTCATGCTGTTGGAAAAAGCGATTTATAAAATTTATAAAGAATATGGAATGAAGAGCAATATCGCTGTTCCTTGTCTGTTTTATCAAAAGCAAAATATAAATGCACTGTATGTTGATGATGGAATGGTAGTTGGCAATAATGAAAAATAAGTGGAAATGTTCCTGAAATTATTTCTAAACGATTTCAAAGCTACACTTGGGTCTTTGGAAAACTTCCTTGGAATGCAAATAAAACAAAAAGATGGATCAATCTTTTTCAATCAAGGCACCTACAAAAATTATTGATCCAGTTTCACATAGGAGAATCAAATGTTGTGTTAACACCCGCCAGTCGTGAAGAAGGTTGAAAATATGAAGATGTGAAGACAGAAAATCCATTTCGGAAAGTTATTGATACCATCATGCATTTAATTGCTGGAATTCGTCTAGATTTGCTTTTACAGAAAAGAGTAGCACGAGCCATGGAAAACCTACTGAAAAAAACTGGAACAACGTGTATCTTTAAGTATCTTAAGGAACAAAAGTTCACGAAATAAAATACGACGGCAGAGGAAGGAGTCCATAGCGATACTGATTTAGCAGATGACACATCCTCAAGGTGTTCGACCAGAGGTGTTGTTTCTCTGTTTACAGAGGCGTAGTCTCTTGGACTAATCAACTGTAGAAATCTGGGGCGCTTTCTACAACAGTGGTAGAAATCATTGCAGCCACTGATGGAGCTAAGGAACTTGTTTGGCTTAACACGACTTCTTGCAGTATCAATTCATGCACAGCATCAATGTTTTCCAGAACAACAACCGATTTCTGACGAACTTCACGAAATTCATTCTTAACCGTAATATGGCCACAATTGAAGTCGGTAAACTATCAATAAACAGTAGTCCTTGATGGTGCTTCATCGCCAAAAGTCCAATTAAGTTCAACGATGCACTGTTGTTAGGTTAATGCACGTCTAAAGTTGTAAAAAATAATCACTCGAAAATGTTCACGATTTAATTCTATTTTTAGCCGAGATGATTTCAAGTTATTATAAACTACACAAATAGCGCTCGTGTGCCAATACGTTCTGAGTATGTATACCATCAAAAATGTCAAACTTTACGATAAAAGCGTCAGCAGTACTAGTTTAGCGCAATCCCGAAATATAAAAGGCAACACTCGTAAGAGAGAGTGAGGACTTAAAATGGTGTTGTTAAGAATGGATTTGAAAGATGGTATCAGAAGTAACTCCGTCGACAACAACTGAGATGTTTCGATCTGTTAGGAAACTTCTGATCCTCAAACAAAGATCTGAAGAGAGGCCTAAGGTTGGGAGTTTTGAATATATGTTTTTATGCTATATCTGGTCAAAAGCCTTCGAGATGTCAAGTGCAACCACAATGGTTTCACCTTTTTCATCCAAGGCTTTGTTACAGAGGTGAGTGACTTAACCTAAAATGATTCTAGTTGAGCGACTTTTCCTGAAGCCATATTACCTATTATTTAGAAGGCCGCAGTGCTCCAATGGTGTCAAGTTTTGGAAGTTTAGTGATTGTTCTATAGTTTTTGACAATATGGTTGTTAAGGCTTTGGGCAATAGTTATTAGGCAAGGAAGTGTCGCCTTTTTTGGGAATAGGCTGTACATTTGCTAGCTTCCATGATTCTAGGTAAACTCATGTGACGAATGCGAGTTTATACAGTCTAGATATGATTGGGGTCAGTTCGGAAGAACATTTTTTGATGACAATCGGTGGATTACCATCAAGCCTCGCATATTTATCTATCCCTAAAATTCTTAATGATTTATTTTATTTGTTGTAGTCTAAACTCAACAAAATCTTTCATTTATACTACTTCCGGAACTATGGTTCGAATTTAGGAATCGTTACCTTTTTCATCGATAGTGGAATTAGACTCGAAGATAGATGCAAAGTCTTGAGCCTTGTTGAATAAAGTGGTAGCCACTTTTCCATCGGGCATTCAGAGGTGGAAATGAAGATGAGGCAAAGATGCAGCTGACATCCTTGGCTAGGAACCAGAATTGACGACTTTCATTTGAACAGGATTGCCAGTCGATTGCATTTCTTTGATCTAATACGCTCCTCACCTTTTTTGTTTTGGTTTTTGCATTGATTCCTGGCCTTACGAAAGCTATTCAACTCAGATGAATTTTGATATTGTTACCATTTGGTGTAGACTTTGTTTTTGACGCCAATGGCCTTGTCACATTTAGCAGTAAACCAGAGTTTGGAATTGCTTCCCTTCTGGACGATTTTGAAGGGTATGAATAGTTTCATTCCCATGATAATAACATCACTGATACGATACCCACCCTAAGCATCCTTATTTTGGAAACAGTAATTATCCAAGGGAACAACGAATAGAAGATACGAAGTTCGTCATTATGGGTGGAGCAGAGATGCTAAATTCATCAGGGGGAATATGTTTTAGGGTATTAGCATAAGATAATTTAGATATTTGGGTGAGAGGGCAGTGGTCAGAAGTTCCTAGGGAAGGGCTTTCTTTGAAAATGTAAGAGAGTGGATTGGAGGTAATGAATAAGTCGAGGAGCTTAGGAGGTGAGTAGCATTGTCTGGAATTAGGGTGAGTTCACCAATGACATGGGTGAAGTGAGAAGAATCACCAAAGTTTTTTGTTGCTATTTCTGCAGCTTCTGTGATTCTTGAAAATTTCAACCAATTTTTATGGAAGACAATGAAGTCTTGAAAAAAGGAAATTTCATGGGATGGGTAGTTGGTTTCGACGGATTTGACACATCTGTGAGATGATCTAAGATATTTGTGAAATTGGTAGCATTTTGACAGCGATATATACAGCAGATGAAACGACAGGAAGAGTTAGCCTATGTTTTGAGTTTGATAAAATGTCAAATTCGTCGAAGTTGATCTCCATTCTCTTGTAAGGAACATCCGCTTGTATGAATGCGCAAATGCCATCTTTCTGGCGAAAACGATTATGCAGGTCATAGTTCAATCAGTTTAGATGAAGGGACCCAGAGTTCATTTCGTTTTAGTGCATTAGAGATAATACTGAACAGCATTTAGGTTGAAGTTCAGTCCACGGATGTTCCTGAATTGAATTGTGAAGTCCTGATTAGGTGAGATATGCAATCTGTCCTTTAAGGAACCAGCGGAAATAGCCTCCACCCGGAGTTCCGAACTCGAGGAGTTTAACTCCGGAATATTTTATTCTCTCTGATTCCAAGAAGATAATTATTTGTTGAAAGGTGTTCACTAATCAAGCAGAAGGAGGTACAATGCAATTAATTTAATATACAGTTGTAACGCTGAAAATAAAATTGAAATATATAATCTTTTTGACGAATTTGTTGCTGCAAAAAAATTTTTTGGAATCGAAAGATACACTCTGGAATAAATCTACCTATTACATTGATAAATCTGTTCACCTATTTAAACATTTTAAAGAGCAACACATATATTCATCTAATATTGGGTTGTGTATTATATTTTGTGCCTTCCGAGAACATTCCCGCCAGTTGAGAGCGTTTTTTCGAAAATGAATGATATTGGGTACAAGTGTGAATCCACTGTTAAATCTCTATTATACTATAAGATGAACCTGAGTATGACATGTACCAGTTTTTACGAAAAAATTAAAAAAGATCAAGGGTTAATAAAAAAAGGTATACGCCAGTAGAAAAATATTGATAGCATGACTAGGTAATATTAATTTGTAAAAAACCGCTCAGGATATTAATTATTTTCTACTAACCACTTTTGTCACAATTTGAATCTTTACATTTAAAGTAGGCCTATATATATTGGGGAAAAAGAAATCCATTATTTTTTCGCTAGATGGCTCTAATGATATATATCTCGTGATGTATTGATCTCATAAGTTCATAATTATACTCGTTGGAAAAGTAAGATTCAGTACTAAAAAAAATTCTTTAACAGTTTTGTGATTGATCGATTTAGTTGCGAGGTTTAACGAGTAAAAGATGGACGTCAACAAAGAAAAAATTCGGTATATTTTAAAATTTTGCTTCGATAAAGGGGAAAATGTAAGCCAAGCCACTGAAATTGTGAATGATGTTTATGTCCCGATACTGTCAACGATTCCGATCGGGTATTTTTGATCTTAAAGATGCATCTCGCACAGGCAGGCCCGTCGTCAAAAATGTGGTTAAAATAATGGAAATGATCGAAGTAAACAGACATCAGGACAATGCCCGGCCAAATACGTCTATGGTGACTCGCCAGAAACTCCGGGAGCTTAGTTGGGAAGATTAGATGCATCCACCTTATAGTCCGGACCTGGCACCAAGCGATTATTATCTTTTTTTGTCAATGCAAAACTTCCTTCGTGATAAGAAATTGTTCTCAAGAGAAGATTGTGGAAATCGCTTAAATGGGTTTTTTGCCAAAAAGGACCAGGTCTTCTATGAAAGAGGCATCATATATTTACCTTTAAAATGACGACAAGTTGTAGAACAAAACGGTCCATATTTGACCCAAATCGAACAATCCTATCTTAAATAAAGCCTTTAAATAAACAAAAAAACAATGCATTTCTTTTTTTACAACCTTTTATAAAGATTTAATTAGTGAGAGAATAAAAAATTCAATATCTATATCAAGATGAACCTTAAGTGTAGGCCGATCTTCCCATCTATGTTTAACTCTATCTTTCTTTATGTTTGAATGTCACTGGCATTTTTTCTTTGCTAAATAAATAAATGGTAAAGTAATTGTTTTCCCATCCCATGGTCTGGATGGAAGATAATCTTAGGTCTCTTCTTCCTTTAGCCAGACTGGATCATTATAAGCACTAAAAATAAATCAATAAAAAATAATTAACTATCTTCAATGGTAAAATACTAATAAGTTCACATTTTGTGAATATATGAATGGCGACCAAGAGAACAGAGTATTCCCCTATCCATCCATTCATTATTATATTTACAACTAGAATTATCATTATAATAAAGTCAGTTTCTGCATTCCTTCTCTCTTTCATATTATGGCTATATTTCGTCCTTTTTTTTCCTTTCAAATTAAAGCAAAGAGATTAAAAATTGTATAGTGAAATTAAAAATAATATTTTCTATACGTACTTGGTTGCTCGATGTATAAAATCTTGAATACAGGATGACCTCCTTACCTGTGCTCAATACTCACATACCATTCTGTTGTCCGAGAGAGAGAGACTAGATTGCATGATGATCAATTATGTTCTGTGTCATATGGCTGAAATGTTTGCAAGATCTTTTCCGGTTTCGGCTTGTTATCTGTGGAACTCTTTCCCTCCAGATATCAGGGATTCCCGTCACATTGGAATCTTAAAGAACAAATTATTTGCGTTGCGAATTTGACAAGATAAGGGTGAGGTTTTAATTACTTTTTCATTAACCATACTTCTTTGAAAAACCGTATTTCAAAAGTACCCCTTTGTACTTATACTTCCTGACATTTTGCGATTTAACTATTAAATTCCCCATAAAAAAGATGACTTAATTAAAATATATATATATAGGCTCTTGACTATCCGGCCTCTGTACTACCTGGCCTAGTTAAAAAATAATGTTTCATGTTTTACGTTAATGTTTTGTTTATTTTAAAAGTGTATGTATTCATATTTTAAACGTTGTTTTTGTTATAAAAAGTGTGTTTTTATTGGGTGGTGTAGGAAGTGAGCATCCTATCCGAGTTTTTTGTTATCCGGCCTGTCCATCCACCACATTTGGTCGGATAGTTGGGAGTGTACTGTATTATTATTATATTGGATGGTAGTTGATAGCGTTTCACTTCCCATCAAATCACACGGTACAGTGTTAAAATTATTAAAGAAAAGCTATTTGGGAGGATCTTGACCTAAAGGAAGAGGCACTACTCTCACTACCACTTCTAAAATAACATAAATTTGTAAATAGTATGTTATTAAATTTCATTGGCTTCATGACGTTTTATATTAAACTTCTCAGTTATTAAATATAAATAAATTTATTTTATTTTGAATTTGTCGGGCAAGATTTCAGATGGAATTTCTTCCCTGTATGCGCATGTCTTCATAATAATTATAATTTTTTAGTTTGTGGCAGCTCAGTGGAATTCCATCCTTACTCCTTTTGCACAAAAAATAGTTGGTCACATTAGATAAGTGTCTTCGATTGATAAAAACAATTTACATTAATTGATTAAAATTAAATAAATATATAATGCTTGAAAGGCTAATTGTATTATATGATTCATTGACTTTTATTGTTTGTTTTTTATGATTCTTTTTTTTATGTTTAAAATATGTTCTATGGGACAATGTCCGAGAACATTCCTTATTTAAATAAATAAATAAAGTAAATCTATAAGATTGGACCTTTGTTTAAACTAATAAAAACAACGACAATCTCATAGAATTTTATCGTTTGAAACGGACTGTACATTTACGATCAAGCGAGAAATTTTGATTTCAAAGTGAGTTAGTTTTATTGTATTTCAACTTTTCCGTTTGGGGGTTTTTTTGGCATGAATTAATTTAAATGTATTGATAATAAACATGGTTGTTAAAGAATTCGTGAAATTTCCTATTCATCAATACACTAGAAATTTAATCGAGTTGGAGAGATTAGAATAAATGAAAAATAAATGAGGAAATCTTATTTAACTTTGGCAATAAATTGTTCATAATGGAAAAGAAATTGAAATTTTCGAAAGTTAGTGTTTCAAAAGTTTGTAGTCTTACTAAAAAAAAAAGCCATTTTGTGAAATTTTGAGTGGAAGATTTACTAGAGTTGAAAATTCACTTGTAAATTCTATGCTAGGAAAAAAAAAACTTAGAAATATCATTTATAATAATAATAATAATAATAATAATAATAATTATATATATATAATTTGAATTTGAACTTAGCTCGCCTCAAAACAAAATCCCAGGAACGCGCCTGTCTTTACACACTTTAGAGGTCAATCCGATTAGCGCTGAAACCACCCATTGAATTACAATTGTAAAGTATATTATCACTGTCTCAAATGTGATATTCGCTTTACTCTTAAGTAGCCTAATGTAATTTAACTGGAAGGCCCATAATTTTGTTTATTTAATGGTAAATAAACGTTATTTGGATTGATTTAAATTAAATTAAAGTCTATCCACTGGGTCTCTATTCTGAACTGAAGCAATATGTCCACTTGGAAAGCACATAGAGTGAGGCCATGAAGTTATTCCAAACCGAACATCAACATTACAATATCCAATCAACTTCTTCCTACATCTCAAAGTCTATCATAAGCCTTAGATACATCCACCGATGAAATTTTGGGACCATTAAGATTGTGACCCCAAAAACATGACACCATCACTATAACATCTTAACCACCCCTCTTTATAATGGCTCCAAATAGAGAGCCAAAACGCCCAGCTCATCTCAATAACTATGGCGGCTTAACTCGTAAAAATTCTATTCCACTTCAACCGTAAAATTCAATTTTTTATTTAACAAACAACAAACAATAGTATTAAATAGATAATGTTTTAAATAGAATAACTTTTTCAATAAAAAAAACATATTGTATTGTATATTCTAATTTTTTAATGCAATTTAGAGTCAAGTATAAATTTATAAATGTGCTTAGTCAAAAGTGAAAAAAAAAAACTTGTCCAAATTCAAAAACCACTGCGGATCTATCGTCCATCTGATGAATCCATTTAAAAACCTATATGATATTTATAGATTCTAAATGGGTATGTTTGTTTTATTTGTTTTGGCAACAATTTTGTAGACTCCTGCCAGGGAGCTTCACTCGCCAATCAACTTAAGAATTGCAAGTAAATCGGAGAGGTAGTATATTACTGTTTATTTTTATATCTAACCTAGCAATTATCATATTCGAAGTGAATTTTAGGGGGCAAGTGAGATTTTTTTCAAAATTCGGACGCGCTTAATTTTAATTAAAAGAAATTTAACCTCAAAATTTCTCCACGATCGGACCTTGGTGAATGGAGGTCAACCATTTTTGAAAATTTTTCACAAAATGTGTATATGCTGCGAAACCTTCGATAAATTAATTACATATTTTTTATTCAAAATTTAATCTTCAGTAATTTTGAGAGTTATAACAGAAAAATAAAACACGTCACTTTACAAACTGTGAACCTGAGCACTGACAGACAAATTAACTTTCCTATTTGTGAGATAGCATCTTGTTTTTTATAATAAGAAATAGCATAATAAATAATTTTAAGTTGGCTTGGTCATTTGAATCGGCTTCGAAATGCAATCTGACTTTATATATAGCATTTTTCGAAAATATGAAGGAGAATATGAAGGTAGTTTCAAAGATTTTAGGTCTAGTTGAATTTATTTTATTTTAAAATTATGTTATAAAAATACATTATAAAGATTAATTGCAGAAGACTTGCTTAATACAGATTTGGTATAAGGTTATATTTTACTATTTAAATTATTTTATTACATGTAAAAAAAATTCTTTTATAAAATATGTAATCAAACTCTAAGTATAAAGAATTTATAAGAAGGAATAAATTTTATAAAGTTACCTGTAACAAATGCTGCTTCTGCTCTTCATTCTTTGTAATTTTGTCATTGAAATCAATTATTAATTTAATGCCCCTCTCTGCAGTGTCATTAATGACTTTTAGTGATCTAATTGTTTCTTTGGCATTTTGATAGACTTCCCTTCCATCACAAAGATTTTAATCCGCTTCTAAAAATTCCAAATTAATATGAAATCTCTTAAGAATTTTAATGGATCTAGAAGACAATGCTCCCTAGGAAGATCTTGTTTTAAAAAATCTTTTAGGTCTTTTGGTTTTATCGCAATCTTTTTACAGTATCACCGCCATCAATTTTCTCGTTAAGACATGATAGAATGTGTACCATTTTATTTTTTTCCATGTTACTTATTCTTTCATCAAAAATAGAAAATACAGCAAAAGGCAGTGGCTCTCTCCGAATGAATTGCCACAAAGTACTGCTAATACAAGTTTACATCCCAAAAAGGCGCTTTTGTGTGTATGGCGGAGTAATCGCGGAATCGTTCATTTTGAAGTGCTGAAACCTGGACAAACTGTGAATGCAGTCCTTTACTGTAAACAATACTGTGAATCAATCTTTGATTGAAAAGTGTCCAGCGATTGTCAACAGAAAAGAAGTTATTCTGATTCACGATAATTCAAGACCGCACTGCGCAAGACGAACCGTGAGAAAAATTAATGAATTGGGGTGGGAGTTACTGCTTCACCCACCATACTCGTCCGACATTGCACCATCGGATTTCCATTTATTCCGATCGCTACAACACTTTCTAAGTGACAAAAAATAAGAAAATTTGGATGATATCCAAAATGCCATCTCCAATTATTTTTCTCAAAAACCAATTGATTTTTTATCGATCCGGCATTGAAAATAGGGACACTAGATGGCAAAAGGTTGTTGATAACGAGGATGATTACTTCATTGATTAAAAATAAAAACTTATTAAAAATTTATTTGTTTGAATTTAATGTAAAAAAAAAAACGAAATTACTTTCCAATCCCCCTGATATTTGAACTGAGGCCCAGAGACTATGTCTCGCATCGGGCAATGGAGATCCTGGGGGGAGATCTCCATTTGTATAGGCACTTTAGATATGGCAATTTCAATTTTATATGGCTGCAGTTCGGCCAACCACCCTATTTACTCAAATCCATTACTTTCAGGTCCTCGAGCAGAGTCCGAAATATAAACTGTCCAAATCACAGATCTGGTATCATGGAGTGCTCCTTTGCCGTAGTAGTGAGTTGGGTCTGAAACGGTATACCTTCTGAAATCCGAAGATTTCCTAGTGCAGGTCCTTTCAGTGCTACTACATTTGAAAATATGTCCAGAATTTGTTCCTGATCTTGACTATAATGGAAACCTATTATGAGATATACTCATAAATATGCTGTCCAGGATATAGCGATTATAATATTCCAAACACAATTGTACACAATGAGGGGCCAAACTGCCCTATGTACATTTCATTGAATAAATAATTTCCCAAGGTTTACAGGGAGAGTCTGAAAGGGTAGCTTCTTCAAGAGTTTTTTCAAAATGATCATCATCTTCCAACAATCCAAGGGCTTTGCATGTCGATTGATATGTATAGTGGACAATGTCGTTGATGATTCACAAGTTCATGAATAATGTTGATCCTGGAACCTCATGAAGGAGCATGCGGAGGTAGTAGCAATCAGCATTGTTCGGATGCACAGTGTAGACCCTCCCTACCATATGTTCCATGGTCAGCCCCAGCAATTCTTCAACTATCTTGACCCACTTTCTCAGAATGAATTTCCCATTCTTGCACTTATAATAGAGGAGCAGATAAAGTAGGGTTTTGACGAAGTTGTCTGTCTCACAAGGTTGGAGGATTGCAATCAAAATAGTTTGAAGCGGCTCACTGAGATCTTGGCCATGACGTTGTCGGAGGTAAAATAAATTCTTTAACCGTTCTCGAGATAAACATCAAGTTTCGACTGATGCATATCGTTCAGGCGGATACGCCAAAAACCCTCAGAACTCTTTATGTAACATTCTGTTTGATAATGAATGGAAACACGCGGAAATTAAATTAATTCTAAAGAACCTGAACAAGGACCCGCATAACGTGGATACCTACAGGCCAATAGCTCTCCTGCCAGTGATCGGTAAAATATTCGAAAAAATTGTAATAAACAGAGTCCAGGAAAATTACGAAAACAATCTACCGGCTAGCAAAATTCAATTTTGATTCAGAAGACACCGGTCAACCGAAGATGCCCTGATAAGACATCGCGACAATACGTTAAAGCGAAACAAAATACGTCGTCGCTCTCTAAGTCGATATCGCAGGTGCCTTCGACAACCTGAGGTGGCCAGCCATTCTCTCCAGGTTAGTAACATCCAATTGCCCAGGCACATTATTCAAGGTAATGCAAAGCTACTTCAGGAACAGGTCCATGACTGTGCGAACGAACCACACAGAGGCCAAGCGCCAAATGTGCAGGGGATGTCCACAAGGATCCATTACCGGGCAGTACGCCTGGAACTGGTGCATGGACGAGTTCCTGGAGGAGGCGGAGCAAATGGAGGTCGACAGTGTGTTTACAACCGCGTATGCTGATGATCTCGGGTAGCGGGTGGGTACTCCTCCACGATCCCGGTGGAAGATAGAACTACTTCAGGGATGGGCGGCCCTGCCCTCGCGAGCTCATGGTATCCCACCTGTCCCCCCTGTGGGAACCATGTCCTTGCCTCACTTCCTATCAATACCAAAATTCCTTCCATATTCCCCGTCCCTGGTAAGAGGCAGCAGTCTTATCAGTACCCGACTGTACTAGCTGCAAAAAGGACCAGTCTTAGTTCCCTTGACTAAGATACTGCGGTGTAGCAGGAGGCGGGACCCCACTACACTAACATATCCCATGAACACTCTCATGAAAATGCAATATAACGGAAGATCGGATTCGTCTGGCGATCCGGCTGACGCCCGGCGCTGTGCTGCTTCCGGGGCGGCCAGTGTGAAAAGTGCTACCAGCCGTAAGAGGGTGGGTCTTTGGGCTCCTCACGGAAATTGTGCGACCAGTGAATTAAATGGACCAGCACACAACATCAAGCTCAAAGATATTCTGAAAATTGCGACGTGGAATGTCCGTGGACTTAACCAGTTTGGTAAATTGAATATTGTTGCGAGGGAACTCTCTCGATGTGGCATCGTTCTTGCGGGTATCTCCGAAACGCATTGGAATGGCAGTGGTCACTTTAAAACATCCGAGGGCGATGTTGTCTATTTTTCGGGTCCTGAAAATTCTAGCCGAAATGGTGTGGCTCTTTGGGTGTCCAAGAACATCAACCCAAGTGTGATCGGATATAGGGCGGTCAACGATAGAATTATATGGATGAAGTTAAACTCCAGTCCATGCTATATAAATTTGGTCCAAATTTATGCTCCTACATCCGACGCACCCGATGACGTTATAGAAGAATTTTACTCACAGTTAGAACAGACAATCAGTCAGATTCCAGGTCGTGAAATCCTTATCATTCTCGGCGATTGGAATGCAAAGATGGGTAAAACAACAGACAACTATCATATAAAACATGTCATTGAGAATGAACTGAACTGAGGCTGAAGAAGACGTCAACACCCTTTGGAGAAAATTTAGAGAATCCATAGAAAAGACCATTAAGGAATCCCAGAACTGCAACAAGGGTAACCGGCCTAAGCAGGTCTTGATGTCTCAAGAAACTCTTACCTTGGTTCATCGAAGGCAGGAACTTTAAAGAACTGGCCTGAAAGATCATCTGTCAATAAAAAGATACAACGATTTAAATAGAAAAATCCAATGCTACTGCCGA
>JAAAKE020147325.1:0-12963 GCA_010014785.2 Anisolabis maritima | reverse complement strand
TTATTTGTTGATGTTCTTTTTTTTTTTTAACTTTTTTATTAAAATTCATAAACCCATTAATTATCACATTATCTTTGAAATGGATTTACCCTTGCCCCCCCCCCCCCCTCAAAAAAAAAAAATTGTTTAAGGCCCACTTTTCTCTTTCACGTTTTTCCCTTTTTTTTTTTTTTTTTCTCTTTAACTACTCTAACGATTTTCTCTCTAAAAATAGAAGCTAAAATAAAATTGTGGCCACCTAGAGACCCGATGCAAAAAATTGTGTGTATATTTTATGATTTACTTATAATTTAAAAATTTGGTGTTAACTTGTGTGGTGTGCAATCGTCACACCATATTTTTTCCTTTAAATAAATAGCAATATATAAAAAATTAGTTATCGAGCCGCCATGATAGTGTCTTACTTGAACACTTTATCCACGTAATGTATAAATCCTCAGATAATCAATTTAAAAAATAATTTGATTAGTTAGATTGCTAGCTTGTGATTAAAAGGCTAATATAAGAGGAGTTTAGGCTATAAATAACAAATAATAGAGAAGATAATCACGATTAGGGGTGTGTCTTCATGCGCCCAAATAAGAGATATATAAAAGATAGAAGAAAAATATTCAAATAGAAATAAAAAAATTACGCGAAAGCAGATAGATGTCTATGACCAGAGGCTCCCTAGGGTTTTTGTTGGTGTGCGTATATCACTGTATTCGAAGCATCTCGGTTAAACAAACAAGGATCCCAATTGGTGAATATATGGTCAAAATGAATGAAACAATGGGTATTTGGATCGATGTTTCCGATTGTTTGTATCTATACAACACACTAACCCTTCGTTGTCATCTCTCTCTCCGACTTTTCATTTATATACACGTATATAATTTACACCCTAGTACCATAGAGACATATATTCAAATATTGAATATTTTCTAATTTTATTTTTATAAAATAATTAGCGTTTTTTAATTCATCTTATCTATATATGAAATAATATAATTAAGGGGAAAGTATTGGGATTAAACCAGAAAAAGATTATTTTTAGAAATTAGTCAGTCTGTTTTTTTTTTTATAGTGAAAAAACTTATCTAAAATATATATGTATATATATAGTTGTCAAGAATGAGATTATCCTAAAAGGAGACAAAAATCAAAATCAGCCCAGCAGCATTCCATAGTACAGGGTCCTCATTTTGCTATATATAATAGTAAAGGGAAAGTATTATGGTGATGAAAAGTTTACCCATTTCATTATTTCGATTTAATTTGAATTCGATGGTTGTTTGTTGTCTGGAGCACTCGCAGCGCCCTCACTTCCCCTGAACTAACTTTTTGTTTTTTCCATTGTCGCGATGCCAGTTGGAACGCCTTTCAGTACAATTGACGTGTCTTCTTTGATAATTCTCTAAAGGTAAATAAAATAATTTTCATCATTTTTGTCCTCTTGCCAGATATAAAAAATACTTACCCTTTAGAATTGAATATATTTATTTATTTTTATATTTATAATCCCCCTCAAGCTGAAAATTTAAATTAATTGTGTTGTATGTAATAAATCCAGTGACATCAGTGGTAGTGGGGAGGGGGGGGGGGGAGAACAATCTAGAGTCTAGGTCTCCGAAGTGATCCGGACGATCCTATGAAAGCGAGTTTATTTGTTTGTGTTTGCCAAAATTCAAAGGTGTAGTTCCTAATCGCAGGTCAATTTAAAGAACAAGTTCGTTTTAGTTGTTAAAAAAAAAATAACAACAACTAACAAAAAAAAAAGGCCAAACAAATAATTGTGACAATTATCAAAGTTGTTTGTTGGTCAGTAAATAAAAATTATTCGCATTTCCCATTTTTTGTTTAAACATGTACAGTATTTTCAAATATGAATTGATAATGTTTATGTAGATTTATTATATTTATAGATTATAATATTAGATAAATATTTAATAATTGGGAAAATTATCAACGAAATTATTTATAATAAATTTATTATTAATTGTAATTATGAGTATTGACATATAAGTCATTAGAATTAATTATAATTGCCGGGTAATATGATTAATTATATTCATATATAAATTATTAATAGATTAAATAATTTAATGGGAAAACTAATCACCTGAATAATTTTTATTTTCTAAAACATTATAATATATCGGGTTTCGAAGGGTTGTTGATTTTAAAACAATTTTTCCCAGGCCTTTTAAAGTTTTTAATCTCTGGTCTAGAATATTTCAAAAAAGATTAATACTAATCATTTTTCCAAAGAAAATTTTTTTTTGGGTGAGTGGGGGTCGTTACTGGTTATAGAGAACACTTCCCTATCTAAATCGCAACTAGGAAGTGGCAACAGACAACCCAGAACACTCTTGCTATATTGTCCTTTATATGTCAATCAGTGATATGAATATTTTAAAGAAATTCAACCCCATTTTCGTGATCTACCTTCCATTACATCTATCTTAAATAATACATTTGGATCCATAGTCAAAGCAACTGCATTATTCTTCCATAAAACAAATCTTCCCATTTAAACAGAAAAATAATCCAAAATAAAATATTTATAGACATTTTATTTATATGGATGTTATTGAATCATGTTTTTTATACCTTTTTTACTTTCTCTTACATATACAGTATAGAGAAAGTAATACGATCGCAAAAAAAAAAAATCGATGTCGGGATTTCAACGGAAATAAACGTTGTGAGGTCCCCTGAGTCAAAAAAAATGTTCCGTCTGTGAACAAGATTTCTCAAAAACAAAAAAAAAATACTGAGGCTAAAATTTTATATTTAATCTAGATACCAGAAGTTTTTCAATAAAATCGACCAAAGAGTACAAGTACTTTACTCATTTCTCAAAATTCGCTCTAAAGATTTTGATTAAAACTCATAAGTCAATTATTATGTTTATTAGGCGAACTTTGAATTGTATTGACTCTTATCTCCCCTCCCCCCCTCCAATAGCTTGGGCCCCATTTTACTGATGTACTCTTTTTAGTTTTTTTTTTCCATTTTCTCTTAAACTACTCTAACAATATTGATTAAATTGATTGTACATATAATAAATCGAATGATGTTCTGTTGTTTTTTATCCATAATCTATATAAAATATGGCTGCGTAGCCCATCCTAAAAAAAAAAAAAAACCATTTTTCTCGGAGCATTCTGGTTTACGAAAAAGCTTATAAAATGCTTTCAAATAAATATCTGAATAAGAACGTTTCTTTGATCATATAGGTTTTGTGCCTAAAAGAATATATTAATATTTAAATATTAATACTTCCTCTAATTATCTTTTGAATTCCAAAATGAATTATTAAATTAAGGCCCAGGTTTCCTTCTCTAAAATGAGTCTCGTCTCTCTCCATATATACATAAATAAATGTATAATTAAAACCGAAAGAGGGAGATAAAAATATTTTCAATCCTATAAATTACAGGTTGATCAAAAAAAAAAAAAAAAAAAAAAATCAAAAAGAAAAAGAGAGGGAATTTTAAGGAAGAAGAATCGATTTGTCCCAGGAGAGAAACAGAAAAAGGGAGAGTTTGAGAATGCTAATTATGAAAAGAAAACGAGCTCCAGCCCTAAAAACGTTTGAACAGCTACCCTTATCGGTCATACCAAACATAATTATAATAATGCTACGTCATCACTTAAATATAAAGCAAACCGCGGGGGCTAGAAGATCTCTCCCCTCATTGTTCAAGATTCTTTATAATTCTTATTATATTATTTATAATTAATAAAGCTCCCTCTCCCCCCCCCACCCCCTCCAAATATTTCATTCCAGCGCGTGTTAGCAGAGATGTGTAATTCACTCACATTTCGATAAACTAACAATCTAAGAGTGTATTCCTACAGGCTCTTTGATCCGTTCACGCTCCCCTATTCTTATTTCTTAATTTTGTTCTTAAACTCTGCTCATTCATTTTAATCTAACTTAATGGTTTCAATTTTTCTACCTTAGGTTTTTTTTTCCCCCTAAATAACAATTAATAAAGATTAACAATTAATAATTTATTATAAAATGAAAAAAAATTAACCTTCATTCAAATCTCTTTCGAGCATTTTTATTTTTAAGTTGCTATTACAATATACAATTGCTATTTTATATATATACAATACATTAGCTACATTTTTTAAACAACTAAACAATTATTTATTGATTTTTACAGGGCTTGATATGATTAATATAAGACTCCTTGGTGACGTCCAATTTATTCCAGGAGTATAGTTTGAAAGTGATAATAAATAAAATTCTTTGAGGGGATCGATTTCGTTTTATTTAAAGCAACATCAACACTTATTGAAACATATATTAGATAACACGTTAATTTACAAATAATATATTTTTTTTAATATGCCCCTAAATGCACTTGATTCTTTAAATTAATTAAAAAAAAAAAATTCTTATTTAACATCTATATGCATATAATGATTTAAATAAAGCGAAATATATCGCCTCAAAATATTTTATTTATTAACTGACGTCATGACTGGCATCATATTACACATACCTCCTAATTTTGATTTTTTTAGATTAGAATATTTCATTAATTTTTTACATTAAATAAAAATGACGCCCATTCGTTTTAATCTCAAAAAAAGGCGTAACAAAAAAAATCTTGCTTGACTTTTTTAGGAAATCTTTTCAAAAGGACGTTAAACATAACTCTAGAAAAAGGTTCATTTTTTTAAAATTCTTTTTATATTACAATATACCAGGGTGGGCAATCTTTTTTTTTTTTTTTGATCAGCAAAATTTGACAAATAAACAAATTCAAACAGGTCACTCTCGCAAAAAAAAAGAATATTATTTTTAGAAATAAACAATAAATAAATAAAACATTTATCAATTTTTTATTTAATAATAATTTATTAATGGACACTATATAAGTATTGAATGAAATACAAAAAAATCATTCATTAAATCATTACTTATCCTGAGATATACGAACGGGTTTCCTGGAAGCTACCAGGGGAAAGAAAAACAAATTTATTTTTATTGTCGACGTTTCGTACACCTATCACTCACTTTCTCAGAGCTAATGAATATATATTTCGAACATGATTGCGAGTTAGCTTTCAGACTTATGTAGAGATCTGTACTAGGTACGGTTGATTTGTGCGCGGGCTTTCTTGACGAATTCTTCTTTAAAACTCTTTGTCTTTCTATTTAATTATTCTTAAAGATTTTTAAAAGATCTTTAAATCATCTATTTTATTATTTTTTCTTCATTTGTTTTGCCTACTAGGGTCTATTGCAACTTTTATCATAAAATTACCTATAAAAAAAATGAAGTTACTCGATTATTGGCCTATTTCATTATTTTGCTTTTAAATCTTTTCTTTACTTAAAACTCAAAAAAAAAAAAAAAAAAAGGAGAAGAGAAGAAAAAGGAAACGAAATAAATATCTAAAAACATTACCTGAAGAATTAAATTTTTCAGAAATATAAGAGAAAAGGATAGAGAGATAGAAACTCAATCCTCTAAGGAGAATTTGAATCCTTTGGGAATGTCGCATTAATCACATCGCAAAGAGAGAAAGAGAAAGAGAGAGGAAAGAGAGGGTGAAGGGGGTATACACTGTGGCAAAAGATTCCCACGGGAGAACGAACGAGTCGTCATAGCAACGAATGTCTATCTTTCCTTAGTAGGAGAAATTTATTATTTTTAAGAAAAAATAAAGTTAAAAATTAATATTAACTTGGTGATTTAATTTTGACTAATTTTACTAAATGAAAAGAAAGAATTTCAAATTTTTGACTTAGTATACGCTTATCACTTGGTTAAAGTTTTGATTAACATTGAAATGTTCCAAAAAAAAAAAAAAAGATTTTGTTCAATTACAAATTTATAGAAACTAGCAAAAAATATAAAAACTTTTGAGCAGAATAGAGGAAGGTCCAGAGAATATACTGAAATAACATTAAAGGGCAGTGCATCCACTAGTGAGATATCAGCGAATCCACTATTTTATGAATGAACGCTTAAAAGTGTTTAAAACTACTTATGGATTTTTTTTAACTAAATAGTCTTTTTTTTTTCTATAAATTTTTCACAATTTTCATTTAATTTTTTTTTTTTATCAACAAGCTTTTGAGAATTTTAAATAGTTCATTATTACATATAAAAAAAAAAGATTATTATCAACTGTCCTAGTTTCTCCCTGACGAATTAAAAATCAAATAAAGTTCATTTGACCTTTTTTTATTTTTATCTACAGGCTCTCTTTATTTAAAAAAATGAACAATCCTGTCAATTGATGAATTTATCCTGATGAAAAAAAATTTTTAGACAAAGAAACAAATTTTATATAAAGTTGTTGTTTAGCATTATTTACATTAGCCTATATAAAAATTCTCGAAATTAATAAAACGTTGCCAACCCTTATATATAAACTTTATATTTATTCGAAATTAAAAAATTTTGACTAAATTGAGAATAGGCCTATTCGTATAGTATTAAAAAATATGAAATAAAAAATTTTAATTTTTTTCTATACATTAAAAAAAACTTCGATCTATCCACTTGAAAGATATTCCCTTTATTTTATTTCCACTCCCAAACGTAGAGAGTAAATTTCTCTCTGAACAAATTAGTTTCTTTGTATATTATTTTTATCACCTGATGGAGCGTTTATTAGATAATTGCAAAAAAAAAAATAAGTATAGGCTAGTTGTTGTTGTTGTTGGAGGTTGTTCTAGAGATTAGATAAACCCTCTGACAAGTGTCATCTCTCTCTTTCTCTCTCTCTCATCCCTTCTCTCTCTCAACTTTTATACTTTTATTAAGATGAGTATAAAAAAAGACAGAGTGTCTGTTAGTTGCTCCCCTCTCCTTCTTCTTCTTTTACGTCAGATGGGGGTGGGGGTGGCTAATCTCGTGGCATTATTCATGCAGGAGCCCCAAACGAAGAAGGGAGATGGGGTTCCCGAGGGATTCCCCGGGCGCCAGATGAGCGCCACCAAGATGTCTTACTCGGGTGGCGGTTCCTCTTCCTCTTCTTCTCCTTCTTCTTCTTCTTCTTCTTCTTCTTCTTCATCTTCTTCTCTTCTTCCTCTTCGCTCCGAAGACAGGCCAACATATCGCCTTAATAAGCCGCATATGAGAGCAAAAGAGAGAAGCGATATATAATTTTAATCGTTGTTAGAAATAGGTATATTTATAATATATTTATTATATAGAAAAAAGACAAAACTGGAATATAACAATAAGGAATAAGAAATTGAAAATCTCAGGAGCCCATATGTGGATGGCGAGTTAAGAGTGACATTTCTTCTGTTTCTATATAATTATTATATCAGCCTTCCCCTCCCATTGAGCAACAGTCAATTCCCAGTCGCAACTTTAATATATCTATCCCAATTATCGGGAATAAGGCAGAGTTAGGAAATAAAAGAATAAGAAATAGGGTGAATAAAATAATAATTTTTAATTATTAAAAAAAAATTTTCCTCAATTTTACCTTTTTATATAAATTTCTTACTTTCTCTTATATGTATGAAGCTAAATTAAATTTTACCGAGATACTCAGCAGCTCACATCTGCTGGGTGAGACCAGTTCCTCGAAATAAGGTATCGTGGTCATTCTTTTCCCTCTCTTCCATCTCATCAGTGTCAGTGATGAGTGTGCGATGGGTCCACTTTTTTTTCAGTAAAAATTTTGCTTATATTTCCTACCGTCTTTGGGTGTCATAAATATTTTTTTATATGGGACATTTATTCTCATAAATTTTGATGACCATATCAACGATATTGTACATATGGACATTTTTCTGAATTTCCCTTATAAAATATTATAAAACCTACCGAATAGAAGCTATTGTAATATGTAGGCTTGAGAGTTTGAGTCTAATTTTATCATTTATCACTCTGACCCTTTCTGAAATAAATAAAATTCTCCTATATTTATTTCAAATTAAAATTTCTCTTTTTTGCAGAGCTACGATATACGATGGCTTTATTATAAATAAAAAATCTGGTGTGACCTCACATCACACATCTTTCATTTATCTAAAGCAAGGAAAATTGTGTGATATGTGGCAGGGTATATTACGATACTAATTATCCAAGCATATTTATTTATATCAATTGGTATCCAATAGATTTAAATAAATTTTCATCGGACTGGCTGGGATCCGAGCCCACACTTCTTGACTTTGAAGGTAATCAAAATTGACAATGTCAGTATCTCTAACCTCTCGTTCACGGGTTGAGGACAACCCCCTATATTAGCTTTAATTTTTAGAGATTTTCTTTTGTGTGTTAATCATTATTATAAAAAAAATTAAATTAAATTAATTATATTGGGTCACTGAGAAGAAGACATATTGGTTCGGAAAAGGTGTACTAGTGCTTTTGTATGGTTTATTCTTAATCGGTGGACGAGAATAATCATAGGATAGGTTTGAGATCGACGATTGTAGAGAATCAGGGGGGCGTGGGATTCGGTTTGATTTTATCCAGTGCTGAACCTTTGAAGAGATTTGAATGTTTTCATTGTTGAGTCCAGTTGTTAATCATGTTTTTCCAAAAAATTGGAATGATATCCTTCTAGGAAAGATCTAGAGAGATACCAGTGTTGCTCTTTTAACTAAATAATTTGTTTGTTTTTTTCTTTTATTTTCGGCTTTAGGCGTCTGGTTTTCTTGACTACTAGTGTAACCTTTTATCCATTTTAGGGGAGATATGTTTACCAATTTGTTTATTTATTAATTCCATTTGTAATGTCATTCTGCTAATTTCGCCTGGTTTTATAGATTTCAATGGGAAGAGAGCGCTTCGAGATATAGTTTATTATCACAGTAATTAAAAATATTTATATTTTGTTACCAAAGCAATCATTATTTTGAAATTAAAAATGATTAAACAATCACATCTTAAATATTTGCTAATTTATTATTTGTATAGCCAATTTAATCAAAATCATTATAATACTAAAAAAATATACAAGAATAAAGTGGGCCACTAACAATTTAGGGTTAATTTTCAAAAATCATCTAATAAATAATTGTTTTATGAATTTTAATCAAAACTATTAGAGCGAATTTTAAGAAAATTGGAAAAAAAAAAAGTACATCAGTAAATTACTGATCTTTCGCCGATTTTATTAAAATGCTTCGAAGAGATCTTGTTCACCGCGACACCCATTTTTTTTTTTTTTAGATTCAGCGGACCTCAAAACGTGTATTTCAGTTGAATCTCGACATTGATTATTTTTGCGATCTCAATACTGTCTCACTGTACTATTATTTCATATACGTATGAGAAAGTGAAAATTTATCAATGCCTATTCATTTAGAAAAAAATTATTTTATGGTAAATAAAAGAATTATTTTCTTTTCCTTTTGATAATGATGTTTCTTTCTTATCTCAATTATTTCTATTGTGAGTATTCCATTAAGTTATATAATAATTGTTATAGAAATTCCCTTTATTTTGATATCGAGTACAAATATTTAATATTAATAATAAAATGATTCCTTATCGCTTTTTGTTTTGGAAATACCTACATTTCTAACAAGCAGAGACATGTAGGGACATGTCTCAATCGCAAGCTTTTTCTGCAGTAGTTAGTGAATCACTTGATAGAGTTGAAGGCCCCACGGATTTCTCCTTAGGAAAAAGTCCTATCATCTAAATTACGAGTCCACTATAGGTAAATTTCTTCTCACTATTTACCCTTTCTTTATAAAGAGATATTTTCGTTTTCGCTAATTTCACAAAGCATTAAACCAATTTGAAAACTCACTGGAGGATAATTGAAGTCCCTCCGGGTAATATGGCTATATTAAATAACAACTTTCCTATATATGGATTATTGAAATGTCCATATAAATTCAATAGGAAAATATTTTTCTTAAAATTATTTTTGAAAATCTTTTATAATATATATATATATAATTGACCACAACCTTCTAGTTGGCTCAACAAATTTCATCCTTTTTCATTTTATTTTAAAAGTTACTTTCGCCAATTGAGCAATATTTCTTTCTCAAACAAGAACAAGAAAAATATCTATTTTTTGAATATGAATAAATTCTTTAATTGAGCCCATATGGAGTAAGTTACTTAAATTTAAAAAAAAATTGGCATTAGATTGTAAAACTTATCTGCTTTCTTTTTCTCTCCTTGGACCTATTACTTAATAATATATTCACTTATCCTTCTAGTATAATTATATAGAAAAATTTCATTCAAGTGACATTATTTCATCCAGATTGGGTGAAGAGTAGCAAATGGCTTCTCTAATTGTATTCAAGGACATGTTTTTTTTTTTTAATTCTTTTTATACAAGCTTCGGTTCCATTTTGGGATTTTCTACCTGACAAAACTCCAGAAAAATTCTTTAAAATATATTTTCGAAAAATAAAAGAAATATTTTCATAAAACGTCAAGTCTGAAATTAGTCCTTTTTTTTTCTTCTTTTTTTAGCCTCTATTCATTAATTTATATAAAAGACTAAAATATAGGTGTAAATGACAAAAGAAAGAACCAAAACAAAAGGATAAAGAGCAACAAAAGAAGAAAGTCACAACAACAACAATAACATTTCAAAATGTTCATCTTTTGCTTTTGTTTTATTTCGGGGTAAATTTTATGTTCCACTTTTATAGCTAAAAAGAACAACGAACAAATCCTCCCTCTTTAATTATTGTAACATTATTATCGAAACTAAAAGGATATTTTATTTAGTTAAATAAACAGCTTGCTTTTTGATGTCGCCATCACTTACACAAAAACTTTATCAAATGAAAGAAATGTGGAAATATTTTTTTTTTTTTAAATTTTGTTTAAAAATGTTCTCTTTTTATATTTTTGTGTTTGGAGCTCATGCATTACATAACCGATAACTTTTTTTCCAAAATCAAAATTTCGTTAAAATGGAGCTCTAGAATATTTCTTCGTGTATGAGCCCTCCTCAATTTTTTTTTTTTTTGCTAAATAGAGAACTAATCTAATTTTTACATAAGCACTTTCATTCATCCTAATCTATGCCTTGAAGGATATCCTAATAGGAACTCATCGCACTAGCAGTGAGAACGAATTCCTCTTAACGCAAGGGATTGGTCTATTGCTATTTGTTTTTTATTATATGGATATCTATTTCAATCAACCAAATCTACACTTCGGAGAATATGTTAATTGAGGAGAAAAACACTTCTTACCGAGATGTAGCCTACTCCTTCCAAAGGGCGTCATGGTAATAACTCCCCCTCTTCCTGAAAAAACCCCACTATCACATTTGAAGCTTTTTATTTAAACTTTACTTAATGAAAAAAATAGACTAAGATGCCAGCCCAAGTCGTCGATAGAGTAACGCTGTAATTTTTTTTTAATTTACACATTTTATTAAAGAAATGATCTCAGATTATATTAGGGTTGCGTCTTTTATTTCTTAGTTATTGACCAAAAAAATACTTAGCTAAAAGACTACAAGTAATAAAAGAAGAATCTAACACATACTGAGACAGAAGAACATATTTTATTCCCAACTGAAGAACAAAGTAGTATCTACCTTTAGGTCCTATTAGTCTAATCATAACTATCTTGTTTGTATGTCAGCCTTATAAAGGCTTCGTTGTTAGAGAGAGAACATGTTTTTAGAAAAGAGGACTTCCCTCAGGGATTTTAATCGGACAATTTGTTTTAGTATTTTTCAACATCTGAAGCCATATAGACTGCATCCATATTTATTTAAATTAATTGGTAGCCAAAAAAATTTAAATAAATTTTATCAGAACCTAAAACTAACAATTATTAACCCTTAAATCTTGAAGCAAGACCTTTCCTCTACACTAGATCGCATCGGACTGAGCAAAAGATATCCAGGATTTCATTGATAATATTCACTAGTCCACCCTTACCCTTGCAGGGCCTCATGCTTGACTTAACTTGGTGTTAATAGCCAATGGAAACACTGGCCTATATACTATAGTTACTATTCTAGCCCTTAAAGCTCTTTCGAATATCATTAAGAAATATTTCATATATTGTATTTTTGATTGTTGGAAGCTTGTTGTTGTTTGAAGTTTAATGAGGAAGGTACAAGCCAGATTGCAGCAATGAAACAAAGCTTTGGATGCCAAAATTTATTTATCTATCATCAGTCACTTACAGCATGTGCCTAATTAAGCCCCAAAGTTGTCAGAATCTTGTATGATGCCCTGCTCCTTGTTGCAGAGTTAGAGGTATCATAGGTTAGTGATTCTCTTTCCATACAAAAATTTATTTATTTTGGCTATGAATTAATACAAATAAATAAGTCTAAATGGATGGATAGAGCCTCAGTTACTGAAAGACTTAAAAAAAACTTTTGTATGATATACAATAATGTATATATCTCTACATTATTCAAATAGATTCTCACATTGTGCAGAAGACACTCATTGTAATAAAAAAAATATATTTCTATTCAGGCATTGTAGTGCATAATATAAGATTCTCTCTGACAACTTTTGACCTTAATTACACACAGCCTATAAGTAACTGATGAGGCATGTATAAATTTTGCCTGAAACTTCTCATATAGGCTTTATTTTATTGTTGCCATTTGTCTTGTACCTTCCTCATCATTCTGTAATTTTCAAAACAAAAAAAGAATTTTTTTTTTTTTTTTTTTTAAGGTAAATCAAATAAGAGTTTAAAAAATAATATTCTATGTGATATACATATTATAATTTCCAAGAAAAACTACTCTTTTTTAATCAAATCAATATTTTCATTAGGGAAATAGAGATATTTGCTATCTATGGTCATTAATTAATGGCAACAGAATATATATAGAGGGCGGGGGGGCATTGATGGGATGGGATGGGGGCTCACAAGGGTGGGGAGTTCAACTTTGCAATATATATATATATATATATATATATATATATATAAAACATTATATTTGGCTGGCGGCAGCTCGGGGCCGCATCCCTCGGGAACTCCATCCCCCAGCCCCCCCCCCCCCCCCAGCCAGCATTGC
>JAAAKE020147314.1:0-12963 GCA_010014785.2 Anisolabis maritima | reverse complement strand
CCCTTCACAAATTTAATCGAAAAAATTTTAAAAAGTACATCACAAATTACTAGTACTCTTTTGACGATTTTATTCAAAAGCTTCAAGGTGCAATCGACATGGGAACTTAGCTTAAATATCAAATTTCAGTCTCGAATTAATCCCAATTAATCAGGAATAAACTCTGGGTACTCTCACCTAAACTGCCCAAACTTTGTCCTTCATAATTGTTTTCGCCACAAAGTGCCAATGTCCCTGGCAAGAGTATGGTGCAGTTTGAGTTCAATGAATTTGATATTTTGTTCACACATATACCTAGTATATTATATATACATAGATGCGAGACCAATTTTTTTAGATTCAAGGAAACTTAAAACGTATATTTCTCGACATCGATTTAAAATTTAAGTATTTTGATTTACAACACATAGTACCTATAGTACCTGGAATTTTTATTTACGAAAACACTTTTGTTTTGAATTAAAATTATTTTTTTTCTTTACATTCATTAGTGACTTTTTCAAAGTTTATTATTTTATTTTATTATCTAATTGGACAAATTATTTATTTTCAGAAGGCAAATGGTTATGTGGTTACAGTTTTTTTTTTTTCTTTTTTATTCATTAATAATTTATTTCTATTTATTAATCAACGTTTCATTAGATTGACCTTAATGAAACAATTTAATGCTTTCCAATGGAAATTACAAAATAGATCATAGATTAAATCAAATCGTTGATTTCCCCATTACGACAATAACCCGATTAATCCCAAAGTGAAAAAATTTAATGCATTCATATTTTAAATCCTGATTATTTAAAGGTATTGAATTTTAGGAAATAAAATTTTCTCCCAAAAAAAAAAAGATATATCCTTTCTGTGATCTTTCTAATAATAGAGTATTTGATTATGATCTCTTTTCTTCAGTCATTTATGACTTTTTGAAATTACAGGGTTGGTTTGCGATTTCTTGTAATCATGGATGAGTTGGATAATTTTTATCATAAGATGAATTTGAAACTGTGAGGCCTTGAAATTACTTGTAAAATTTTTCGTATTCATTTTTTAATCCCAATTAATCAGGAATAAACTCTGGGTACTCTCACCTAAACTGCCCAAAGTTTGTCCTTCATAATTGTTTTCGCCACAAAGTTGACATTTGCGCATATATACAAGCCAATGTCCCTGGCAAGAGTATGGTGCAGTTTGAGTTCAATGAATTTGATATTTTATGGCTCAAAACTTATGCTAACTCTTGCGGCCGTTTCATCTGCTGTATATATCGCTCGC
Organism: Anisolabis maritima; assembly: GCA_010014785.2. Classification (NCBI taxonomy): domain Eukaryota; kingdom Metazoa; phylum Arthropoda; class Insecta; order Dermaptera; family Anisolabididae; genus Anisolabis; species Anisolabis maritima. The sequence goes on along the minus strand of JAAAKE020147314.1, from coordinate 11,694 downwards.
CAAATGATACCATTTTCATTAATATGTTCACACCAACTCCAAACTAATTACTCATCCCAGGAGATTTCCTTTTTGGGAGACTTCAGTGTCCACCATAAGAATTGATTGAAATTTTCAGGGACCACAAATACTGCAGGAAGAGCAGAAAAAACATTTTTGAGGTTGTGACCTCACCCTAGTCATTGATGAACCCAGACTCACATTCCTCATCTCCGCGACCTATTTATTACCTCCAATCATTCTCTTACATTTCCAAAGTAACCTCTCCCTTAGGCACTTCTTTCTTCCTAATATCCAAATCAACCTCTGCTAATACCCTAAAACATATCTCCCCAGTAGAATTGGACATATCCAATAGAACGAACTTCGTATCTTGTATTCGTCGTTCCCTTGGGGTAATTACTGTTTCCAAAATAAGGATGCTTCTCAGGCTGGGCAATATCACTGAAGTTATCATCATGAGAATGGAATTATTCATACCCTTCAAAATCGACCAGAAAGAATCAATTTCAAACCCTGGTTTACTGCCAAATGTGAAAAGTCCATTCGTGCCAAAAACAAAGCCTATACCAAATGGAAACAACACCAAAATCCATTTGAGTTGGATTGTTTCCAGGAATCTCTTCCGGAAAACTATCTATGAGGCGAAGAGGGCATCGATCAAAAGAAATGCGACCAACTAGCAGCATCCTTTCGAATTCATCAATTCTGGACCCTAGCGGCTGTCGATCACAACTTTGCCTCATCATCATTTCTCTCTCTGAATTTGCCCGATGGAAAAGTGAATACAACGTCATTCGACAAGGCCCAAGCCTATGCGTATCTCTTCGCGTCTAATTCCATTCTCAATGGGAAAATTAACGATTGCGACCCGCCGACCCATAGTTTTATAAGTAGTATAATGGAAACAATCTAGTTTAGACCACAACAAATCAATAAAATCATTAAGGAATTGGCGATAGATAAATCGGCGAGGCCTGATGGCATTCCACCGATTGCCATCAAAAAATGTTTTCCCGATCTGAGCCCAATCTAGGCTGTATAAAATCTCATTTTTTAAATTTGTAAAAGGCCCTTTCATAAAAAAAAAGGGCATTTGCGTAAACACCCTAAATCTAGTAATAAGTAATAAAATAAGTTTTTTTTTTTTTTCAAAATTTTATTGAAATTTTATTGAAAAATTTATTTTTTATATTCTGAAATGTTTTTTAAATTTTTTACCTTACCGGTCCTCAAAAAAATTAAACGTCATCGAATAAGGTTGTTCAGCAGTGGTGCGTAAACTATTTTTATGGCCCACATTTTCTGTAAAATTTGGTCGCGACCTATAGAATTAATATTAACGTTTGCTTCTACCTTCTTAGAAGTCTAACGAGGTAAAATATATATCTTTGCTATCTATATTGGAGTGGTTTTGGCTTGTGTATTGGTTGTGTGTGGGCGTGGTCTCATAGGTTTGCTGAGACAACAAGAACTAAAGGAGAGTCGAAACGTCGAGTTAATCTCAACAATCAACGTGAACCAACCCAACGTGAAAACATTATTACACATATATCCAAACGCGGAAACCTTCCAAAACATATATATATTTATTATTTTAAAGTTTTTGAAGTATCCTATATCATAATTATAATATTTATTTCTTTAAAAATGAATATTTTTCTTTTTCTTTTAAATATTCTTTTAAAACCTGAAAAAGGATTATTTCACCAAGTGAGTTAAGAGAAGTCAAAAGATTGCCTATTATATATTTAATTTTACATTTCTATATATTAAAAGAAGTTTTGTTATTATTCTTACACAAAATGCCTAAACCAAAATTTCAATAAATTGTAATAGAGAGAGAAAAAACAATAATTTCTAAACATATACGAGGGTAAGGTGAAAAGTTCTCGGCCTAAGAAAAAGAAGGCGTTAATTTCAACAAAATTTCTGTTATGAGATAAATGTGTTAAGTATGAGAAGTGATAAATGACATAAGTATGAGATAGCTTTACCATCATGACATTGGGCCAGCCCTCCTTTGGTAATGGGAAAGGGAAATGGGACTAAGGAATTTGAAGTACAAATTGTTGGAACATCCATTCTATTCGCCAGATTTGGCTCCCTCTGACTTTCACATATTCCCAAATCTAAAGAAATTTATGGCTGGAAAACGTTTTGGATCAAATGATGAGGAGACAGAAGCTGTTGATGAATATTTTGCAGATCTTTCAGAATCGATAAAATCCATTTATTAGAGAAAAGTTGGACAAAGGGAATTTAATTAAAGGGAGACTATAGTAAAAAATAAATGTATTTTTAAAAATAAAAAATATTTTCACTACCACTACTACTTTTTACCTTGCCTTCGTATTTTATATTTAGATAGGAGAAAGTAATAAAAATATTTTTTCTCTTTTTTCCTATTTGAAGTGACTATTTTTAATAATTTTTATGTTTTTATTGCTTTTTCAGGCGCCTTTTTTAGTGCCCGATGTCTACTTATTACTATAGCCTGTTTCTCTGCTGACGAACAAAAATTTCTGATGTCCGGTACCGTCTGGGGACCGCTTTAGAGCAAATCATGCACGCACAGTTGATATATCTTTCTAAAAATTAATAAATGCGCCATAGAGGAGCTCAGGAGCATTACTCAAAAAATCCATTACCTTTAAGTAAGAATGTGAAAATTTTTATTATTTTCCCACAACAAAATTGTCATTAAAATTTTTTATATTCTTTTTTAAAATGTAATCACATATAGAAGGTATGGGCTTTCAATTCAAATCTTTCTTTCTTTTCTCCCCAAAACTTAATATTATAAAATGTATAATTAAAAATCCATTATAATTTTGTTTAACATAAAAAAAATTGGAAATGATCACACGGTCAGATTTCTTTTTAAATCGTTTTTTTTTATTTGTCAAATACAAACAGGAGCTAAACCCAGATGGCAAAAGAGAGGTTTGCTAGAATCCTTAGTTACTAAATTGTATTAAAGTTAGCTAGTGAGGGGGGGGGGAAGGGGCGAAGTCAAAGGAAACTCCAGGACCCAGGGTTGCTTAATTAATGCCCCGACGAGGTTTGTAATATTCATTCAGATCGGAGATAAAGTCAAATATGGAGAGAATGTGGGAGGGAAGAGATAGGGAAATCTAACAAAGCGAATTCTGTAAATTGTCAAATCTTTCTATTTCAATGTCTTTGGGAAAACTAAGAAAATTCTAATGACACCGGTGGCGAAAATGATATTCCTAATTTCGCTAATTTTTTTTGTTGTTAAAATAACCTATATTAAAAATAATTTAATGTAATTTATAAAGTGGTATGAAAGATTTGGATAATATCTAAAAGAATAGAAAAAGTCATTTGAATCAAGGATCTAATATATACATATAAAGAAATAAATATAAATAATTTTAAATTAGGTTTTGTGATGTCATTGAAACTGCCAATCAAATCTTAGTATTATACATGTATCTCTTACATTTTTAATATATTTTTATCCATTTCGTCTTTTGGTTTTTTTTTTTTTTTTTTTCTTCTAAAGTAATTAGATGATAATTTTGTTTAAAAATCTTTACACTCTAGTTGGAATTTAGAAGATTTTAGAGGTGGAATATTTCTTCAACTTAATTATTTCATTCACGGAGAAAAAGAGGAAAGCACGATCTATTTGTACGTACACTTTGTTTCTTTCCCTTTCGTTAATATAAAAAAAAATACATGCATGACTCATTTTGTTGTGAGAGTGTTACTCTCTCTTTTCCCGCTTCTTTAGAAACCTCTTCTGATAGAGAGAGTGAAATGTCTATCTAGATTTTTCCCGTTAACATGGAGGATTCATTTTGTGCAGATCTGATTTCCCGTGACTCCCTTTCAAATGGACCAGGATATCGTCAATCGGCAATTACTCAGAAAGATTTCTTTCACATTTGAGGGTGATATTTTGAATAAAAGAAGCCCATTTCTTATACTAATAGGAACATATAATAATATTTCACGATTAAAATCAGGTTTATAAAATAACTCCCTCGAGGGATCAACCAAAATCTAATTTCTTACCTTAACACTTTGAAAACTTCACCAACAGGTGTCAAATTGAATTTTATTAAAAAAAAAAAAACTTTCCCAAGTTTACGCCTTTTTTTTTTACTAATATTCATCATCAATATTTGTTTATTTAATCAAATTACAATGTGGAGCAAAGCTAAGAAAATAGAAAACATAGATTTTCTTTTATTTCATATTTTCAATATTTAAAAAATCTGGTGTGAAAAACGTACATTACATAACTTACCTACTTAAGATAAGAGAAAATAATGTGAACTGATCTCACACCAGATTTTTTGTGTTGACTTTTTTTTTCTTTAGAACTCGAGAGTTAATATATACCACATTTTCCATTTTAAATTTAGTCTAAAGGCAATATTTAAAAATAAAAATAAAAAATTAAATTAACTATAAATCTCATTTATTTTTAAACATACTATTTACAAATATTTATTTATATTTTGTTACTATGGCAAAAAGTTGTCCTATTTTTTTCTTAAAATCTCAAATTGAAGGCTGTACACAAATTTGAGGTGAAAAATGATTAATACAACTTAAAATTCAACTAATTTATAATGATACAGCCAAATTAATTAAAATCATTAGTGTAATTTACTAAAAAATAATAGAAAACAAAAACGTACAAAGGTCCTTTGTACAGCCTTAAACAATTTTTAGACGAGATCACTACATTTTAAAGATCATCTAAAAAATAAGCGATTTAATCAAAAGCGAACGATGTGGGTAAATTCTATTATTTTAAAAATTTAAGTAGATTATTTATAAACATAGATTCCTCTAGTCCTTGGCGTTTTATTGTCGGGACTAATATGTCCTGTCAATGAAAGGGCTAGACCAAATTTATTCAGGTAATATAAAATTTACTTGTTATAAAGGATTATGTAATAAAACAATATTATTGTTTAATAAATATTATTTAATAAATATACTTAGTTTTTTTTTCGAAAAAAATGATTGCAAATAGTAATCGCATTTCAAACTGAAATGCAGACCAACAAATTTGTCTGAACTTGTGGATGCACGGCAGTATACTTGACAGATATACCGGAAATTGTGTAGTCATCTTAAGAAATAATAAAAATGAAAGAAAATCAGGTGGAATTAGCAACGATAATATTTCCCTAACAACAAAAATTAAAAAACATTAAAACAATAATATTCTGAATTCCTTCCTCTCTCTGATATGGCCATAATCAATCAGCATTTAGAAGATGAGCAAATAAAAGAGTAGTCTATGGTGATCCAATGAGAAATAAACTTTTTTCTCAATACAATTATTAAATCAACCAACTTATAAAATACAAAAAAAAAAAAAAAAATCTGAAATATTTTGAGATTCTATTGAGGGAATATATCTTGATATCTCAAAAAAAGAAAAAAAAGAAGCGAATAGATACACACCCAAAAATACTTGAAAGCATATATAGCAATATCTTTAATTTAATCTTGAATATTTTTTCCTCTCACTTGGACAATAATAAATAAATAAGACTCGACTGCGTTGATCAGAGGAGGGCAGCATTCAACAAGTCGATACTATCAATCTGTCTGTCCGTCAATTTCAATTAAAAATTAATTTATAAGCCTCATATTTTATTACATTTTTTTTTATTCAATGATTTATACAATATCATTTTTTTTATTTAGTAAAAAAGCTATAAAAATCCGTTGGATCAATTGAAATGGATTTAATATAATAGGAACAATATTATCAACCGAAGAAGATAGATCTAGAAAAAAATGAGAGTGAAATGGATCTCCTGGGAGGAAATATTCTTTTTTTAAGAATAAGCCGAAATTAAATCGCGTTGTGAATTTTGAGAGAAATAGAGAAAACGACCGAGTGAACTGTCGAAGCCAACAAGTGTGTTGTTGGCGATTCTGAAATAAAAACGACGAGCGAATAAAGTCTGAATAAATTCCCATTCCACTAAAAATGAATCTTCAATTTCTTATTTATATTTATATCCTTTAGTAAATATTTCTCTCTTCTTTATCATTAAAAGGTCATTCATTATTTTTTTAAACATTTGCACAAATTATTTTATAAAAATTTCTAATTGAATAAATCAAAATATTTTCAATAAATCAAATCAAAGAATTTTTTTCAGCATCTTCAGCCATATAGACTTTTAAACGATACACGTAAATATATATATATTTATTTACTTTTCCAGTCATTATCATCGATCAAAGATTATTTATCACCTGATGCCTTCACTAGACTCTCCTCCCTGGCATTCAGGCATATTTACATCAATTGGTATCCAATTGATTTAAATAATTTTCATCGGATTACTTGGGAGCTGAACCCACACCCCTTGGCTTAGGTTATCAATACTCACAATGTCATTATCTTTAACCTCTCGGCCAAGGGCTGGAGCCAAATCAAAGAAATCAATAGAAAAATAAAAAATTTCAATGTAAAAACAAACAAGTCGTATCAAGCACCTAAGAAAATTACATAAAAGGCTCTCTCTCTATTTTCCAAATAGAAAAAAATATGCAAAAATTTATATTTAAAAAACTGCAACAAAAATTTACCATTTAAACAAAAGAAAACAATAATAATAGCCCAAGAAAATTATCTCCACATCCGTCCTGGTTGTAAAATAATTAGAGAAAAAATGAAATAGCCTTAATTTATATCTCATATAAAAATTCTCAGTTTTCCTCCACTCCCGAGGTGAGCTTCAGCCTCCATCTTGAAAAAAAAAAAAATAAATTTTTTTTTGTTAGTAATTCGAAAAGTATGCTTACTGTTAAAATACCAGGAGTCGCTATTGGAAAAATTCTAGAATGTTAAATTTTGTATCGAATACGTTATCAGTTTCAGTTGAAGGATATGGTCTCAAAACCTATTAAATTTATATTATATATTAGAAATTTATTTTATTTTTTATTTTCAATTATTTTTCATATCTTTTTTTAAAAACCTGGGGTTTTTTTTTTTGAAAAATTTTTCCCCACCGCTGCGGACTTTCAGAAAATCAAGCCTATTTTTTTAGCCTACACCGCGGACCCGGAATTGAGGGCGAGGAAGCTCGAAGCACAGAAAATTATATATTGTTTTATATAATCAAATATGTAACTAAAATAATTTCCGTAAATAAATCCTTCAAATTCAAATTCATTCAAAAAAGCTTTACTAAAATTTGGAAAAATTCTAGCGGGTCACTTACACATTTTAAATATTTAATTGGTCCCATCTGTTTATGAGCAACTATTTGATTATTCCAAGTTGGCAGAACTGATGCGTGAAAATTCTGCTGCTTCTTTATAATTTTTTGCCTAGCTAGTTGCATGTGCATAGCTGTCTGTTAACTGCCTGTCAAATTGTTTTATTTTTTTAAATGCGTAGGTGAATGAAAAAAAAATGGAAAACGACATACAATAACTTTTAAAAAAACTTACTATAATTTCATACCATTTATTTATATAAATAGTTTATTTTTGCCACTGGGACTTATTATTATTTTACTGTGGGACATATATATATACCAAATTTTTATAACGACATTTTTTTTTTTAGACATCGCGAGGCTCTTATTCCTGCAAAGAGAGAGTCTTCTATGACAATCATTTGCCAGTGGTTGCCAATCTAAACTGATAAATTCGATGACAATGTAGAAAACAATATGTATACAGAAAGAAAGATAGATGGATCTTGTAGATTATAGACTAAGCTGGCCACTTACTCAAGGGCTCACTGAGAGCGTGGATGGTAACCATGAGTTACCTGAGCTAAGGCTGGCATTTCTTTCCCACGTGCTACAGCTCGGGTTGCTTCTTTTCTCAGTCGCATCTCTCTTTAAAATTAGAAGTGCCGTCTCTGCATAGGGATAATAATTACATTTTTACCCAAAACTCATGAGATTAGACGAAAGAGAAAATTGTTAATAGAAAACCCAACAACCTCAAACATGGATGATTTTGATAATTTAATAATTTATCAATGAAATGAATCGTTTTCTCTTGTTTAAATTGAGGTTTTATCCATTAATCACGAAATCGAAAACTAACTCGATACTCCCTTTCTTTCTCTCTCGGTCCTGTATAGAATAATAAATTAAGTTTGAAAGGTTGGGCAATAAAATTTTTCAATGATCGTAACCGGTGAAACGGCGGTAATGAAGTGACCCTTCACCAGGTGGCCTGGTTGCCCGCTGCTCGGGAGGTGATGGCGGCTGCCTATGCCAAATTGCTGATAACAAAAAAAAAGTCAAAAATAAATTGCCCCGAACAAGAATTCACGACCAATTCGATTGGACGAGAGCATCCTTTGAATAAATGATTATATCGTTCGATAAACTCTCATTCCCTTTTCCTGAAGCTAAATCCCAAAATTTTGCTTTAAATCCGATAAAAATTAAATTTCTTATGAATTTTTAGTGCATTGTTTATATGGAAATATTCTTTCAATTTATTTTTTTTTTAATTTTTTTGAAAAATAGATGACAAGTATGTTACATGACACATAAGGGTTAATTTAAATTTATATTTTTAATAAGCCCCTATTCCTTCGAGGGGAGATATATCTAGGTATCAGTTTTGGTCTTAAACGATAAAATTTATTCAAGATATATTAGCTACCAATTAATTTAAATAAATAAGGACGGCCTCAGATACAGAACGACTTAAAAAAATAAATATTTCTATTAAAAATAAAATGGTTGAGAAAGATGTTCTTAATATATATTAAAATTTTTAAATTTCTTAATATAAATAATTTTTTTTTTAATAAATAATAAGTAAATATATATATGATAAATAAATAAAACTTCAAATAACTATATGATGCGTGTACTTTGGATCACTGGTGTGAGCGCTATTCTCTCTACTTCTTTTATTCTATCCCTCAACATGAGCATAGATAGATAATATAGATTGACAACTCCATTGGCCTCTATTGGAGAAATCAAAAAACAATTCCCACACCATAAATGTCCTAAGAAGCGGAAAAGGACAGTAAATAAATAAAATAAGATTTACATTTCTAGTAACCACACAAATGGCTGAGTTGCCAATAAAAGGAAAAAAGCCTAACTGCGCTCTTTGATTTCATTCATCTTTACTAAAATATTCCACTCAGCTATCAACAAATGATAATATTTGAAAATAAACACAAGAGATTGAAAGACATTTTCCAAGTCAGACACAGATATTTTCAGCAACTCTTACAGCCATTTTATTATAATTATATGAAAATATAAGTTTAGTTTAAATATCGCTAGGAGGAAGAGTCAGTACTGAACATTAACGATTTCCCTCCCCCCTTAGGTTTCATAACCCCCTCATGTACAATGAGGGTCGAGTATTTATTTATTTAATTGATATTTTCAATTTGTTTTTTTTTTCTTGTCAACCAAGGGCATAAATTGTATTTAATTGAAGATAGCCAGCCATCTATTTATAAGGAAAACGACCGTGCTTCGAAATTGGGAATTCAAGAGATAAAATCTTTAGGTCTATTTATATGAATGGACATCAGTCTCACTTTCATATATTTTCTATAAAAAAATTTTTTTGTTGTATCGATCAGGTGAAGGAGGACTGGAAATACGTGGCGATGGTGTTAGACCGGCTGTTCCTTTGGATCTTCACGCTAGCCGTGTTAGTGGGTACCGCCGGTATCATCCTACAGGCGCCTACCCTCTACGACGATCGGGTACCTATTGATGTCCGCCTCTCGGAAATTGCCTCGACAACTGCCAAACCTCATATCGAACATCAGAAGCTCTAGCTCACGCCAAATAAAACCCCCACCCCCTCCTCCCAAAACAAAAGTAGTGAACCACCCCTCCCACAAACTTTTTTATTGAATTGTCTATTAAGATTATCACATCCGATGAAATAAAAAAAAAAAAGGGAATCGAATAAAAAAATATATTAATAATAAATAAATAAAAGCTCAAACATTGTAAAATATATTTTATTCGAGTTGAACATATTTTTATCAATAATATATGTTTTGACCTGAAAAATACTCTTCTTTAATATGTATAAGAGAGAAAGGCGCTCATCAATTTTTGGGGACCGAAATTATTCTATTAAGTTAATGGCGGTAACCAAAAAAATAAATAAATAAATAAAAATAAATATAACTACATGAAAATGCTATAAAATTAGTATTTGCTGGAAATTCAATGGGTCCAGATGTTTAATTTAAATTAAAGCACAATTTCAAAACATATATATTTAGATTTAATTTTTAAAAAAATATATAAAAACAAATAAATCGGGGAACTGCCGAGTGCCTGAGTACAAGCCCCCCTCTCCCCACCCCATATCCCCCCTTTTAGGGGGAGGGGGCTCCTTGGACCGAGGAAAGGGCCCGAGGGCCGGCGGATCCAAACCCCATTGCTCACACCTTGGTTAGTATCATAGGCAACCAAACAGTAAAAGTTTTTAGAGGTTATCAATGTTATAACATATACCTATAGCTACTCTCTATATCAGAGGTGGCCAACCTCCGGTAGGAAATATATTGTCAAATAACGAGCTTTGGTAAAATTATAATTTGTATATCGATATACATCGATTTAGTTTAAATAGCTAATCTTAATACGAATGGATTAATTTTATTTTTAATTCTGATAGATCATTTGCCTTAATATATCCAATATGGCGTCATTACTTCTAGAAGATATAACTAGAGTCAAACTCAAAATCTAATACTTAAAAAAAAAATTTTTTATAAAAATAACATTAATAAATTATTTTAAGAAAAAATTGAATGAGTTTTAAAAATTAATCCAATCAATCAATAATGTTGTTCCTATATCATCATCTAAATCAAATGTTTTTATTGAAATCTCTCTTTTATATTCTCTTTTGGAATATAATTGGAAATTTATATTGTCTTGGAGATTTTCACTAATATATCACAGTCAAGTGTAAGGCTTTATCCAGGAGAGATAGGGTGTAAATTCTTACTTCTAAAATTAAAAAAAAAATTGAGAAAATGAAATCTTTGCTTCAAAATTAATTTATTGCAAATATTTCGAACAGAGTCGCTCATTCTCAGTGAATATTTTTCTTTGGCTTAAAGATTTAAATGAATTATTTTATATACATGCGGGAGGACAACTATAATATCTGAGAAAGCCAATGTTGATGTCTTCCATCCATACAATAGACAATTATAATTCATTAGTTCAAAAAATTATAAATTGCATTAAGGATGAGAGCCGTACACGTCTTGACATTTACAATATATTGATGTTGGACAAAAGATAGAGCTGGTTTCATCTTCCAAAAGTCAAAGTACAAAAAAAAATTAAAACGATTTATCCTCTTCTTTCACCAAACAAAAATTCTGGCTATGCATTATATGCCCTATCCCTTTGAACAGAGTTACAGGTCTTGCGACATGATCTGGTTCACTTCCCGTCCTGCGCGATAGAATTTAATAGGAGTTCTTGGCTCTAGAATAATAATGTTTAGAAGGTGAGAATGCAGCCGAGGAGGTTTTCTTATCAAATAAATAAAAATTCCTAATTAAGAGACGTCCGTCTAACTTTATTTAGGCAGCTATTGCAGAATTATTAACATGGGTACATATATAAATATATGTAGACATGTAGTCTTACTTTTCAAAGAATTATCGCCCTTGAAATATTGCTTTTATAAACAACG
>JAAAKE020147303.1:0-10689 GCA_010014785.2 Anisolabis maritima | reverse complement strand
ATTTTGTTGAGTTCAAGATTTAATATAAAGCCAAAAGAAGAGAAGCTTTAACACTTTTCTTTTACACACTTCCTTTCTAAAGCAGCTCATAAAACTTTAAATTCATTTAAAATTTGTTTTGAAGTTTTTGGCATTAACCCTAACGTTGTAAAAGCATGTATTATAACCCATGCGCCAAGTGTTTTAGCCTCAACTTTTTAAATAAAATATCTTATGTTCCAATTTTTTTATTTTTTATCTTTTTTTAATTAGCCGACGAATACAAGAATATGAACAAATTGTGGTGACACCTCAACATCCCGGCTTAGATGTCTCCTCGTCACAATTAAATGATGATAATGAAGATTTCTCATCGAGAAAGCCCTACCATCAAACCTCCACCGTTGAGGGAGTATTTGTTAATATAAATTAATAAAATAAATTGCTCTAAAATATATGACACGCCATGAAGATTAATTCTTAAAATAATAACGATTTTTTCTATGATATATATATATATTTATATTTATACTAAAGTTTTAAAGTAGATTTAAAGAAAACTAGGCAAATCTTTTAACAATGGAATTTTAAAACTAAAAAAAATCCTAATTATTAATATAAATTTTAACAAAAATATTTTTAAATGGTTAGTGTATTTGAATGAATTTTTTTCGTAAAAAGGTTGTTTATTTATTGTTTTAAATAAAAAAAATAATTATTAAAAAAAACATATCCGTCGAAAATTGAGCACATATATTATAAAAAGTAAAATCATCCATAAATTTCGACAATCTTAGCTCTTGATATTATTTTTCTTTTTAAATAATTGATTCAGTATTTTTTTAATTAATAAATACTTAAACTATAGCTTTGTATATCTCTTTGTGCTCAATTAATAAAGAAAATAATTTTTTAATATTAAATATTACTTGAGTATTATTAGTTAATGTTATTTATTTTTTACAAAGTGATATATTTAAATTAATCACATATATTTTTATAAATAATAATGTACATCTTTGCTACTTAAATTATTAAAAATTAAAATTACATTTTCTTTTCTTTTGAATATCATTAAATAAATCTTGTTTATCATATAACAAAAAAGAAAAATGCAATATTAAATTGTAGAAATTTCTGAAAATTCTCTTCATATTTTCTATTTAAAATTTTTTTGCTGGTTAACATGTTCGCAAACTCAGCGTCAAGAAATTTAGAAAATTCCGTCTTTGTTGTTATCATTATCCTTATGAAGTGTCTCTCCCTCTATTCGTCACCTCAAACTCAAATGGGCAATGGAAATCGGTGATTGTCTTGACTTTTATATTCAATTAAAAATTTCTTTAGTACTGGGAGGAGAAGAGCGGAAGATCATAGCGTTGTTAGAGTTACGTTGTGGATCACTGATGGACAGTGTTCGCAGCGGGAGTATGTAACCGTATTGTTTTTGTGTGGGTGGTTTCTATAGCATATTCCACCCCTCATTACTCCAATACTAAAGAAATTTTAAATAGAGTCTAGAGGTCCTGACTGATAGATGTTTGGTCCGTTTAATACTAAACAAAATATATATCGGTGTTTACAAGACATGTATTTGAGTAGTTCATCTATTTAAAAAAAAATAAAATCGTCCTTTCGCAGTAAAAAAGAAGGGGAGTAACCCTCTTCCTTTATGCATCTTTATCTTTATTGAAAGAGAATATTTCATAACATTCCTACCAGAGGATGGATGCCATTAATAAAAAATTCCTCTCCAATTTCCTAATAAAACAAGTCAACTTTACCAAGCATTATTAACAAATATTAGTGGGATATAGGAGGCTTCCTTAATTGTCAAAAGATATTATTTTGTCTAGAGACGGAGCCTAAATGGCCTCCGATCCCAAAAAAGATTTAAAAGAAAAAAAACAACATAATCTAGAAATAATAAAAATCAAGATGTCATGACTTGCATGCTCGATAGCGCTCCATCTTATATCCCCAGAAAATATCGTTAGCGATGACTAAAAAGTTCGGTAAATGTGACTTACAATCAATATAACTAACATAAGGAACTAGATATATAAATCACTTATTTATAAATTGTAGCTCTTATTTTAAAGAAACAAGGAATAAGTGAAATAATATATATATATATATATTTAATTTTTAATTAAAAATTTCTTTTAAGACAAACTAGATAATTAATTAATCAATTAATTTCATTTCAATTAGAATATAGAAAGATTTAGAATAGATAAAAAAAAATCTAAAATTTTAAAATTCAGAAAAATTAAACCATCTTTAGTAAATATCGAATTAAAAACAAAATATACATTTATGTAATTCCTGTTTTCGATTTGGATTGATTCATTTAATTTGTTCCTCATGAATTAAAAATTTTTAGGGGTAGGGGAGGGGCAAATAAAATTTTTTCTTGTATGTATATTAGTTTTTCTTATTTTTTGCAGTGATTCTTAATATAAATTCAATAAAAACTATTTTTATAATTTTTTCCATTATTTTATTAAAAATTTGAATTTATTTTTTGGTTTTTTTATACGTCCTTATTATACTCATCTATAAAATATTCTCAAGATTTATTTATTCTCATAAAATATTTTAATAGAGTATATAAATATAAAATCAAACATTTTGATACTGATATTTTTTTATTAAATTAAAAATATATATATGGTCTCTAGGAGTATAAAATTCATTATAAATTAGTCAATAATAGACTCTTCCGGTATAACTTTAGCGACTTTTCTCGGTTCTGTAATCCATGTTTTTGGGCATTTCATTTCAGTCCAACTAATGGGAACCATCGCTATGCCAGGTTCACTATAAGCAATTACTACTCCGAGTTCGTTTTCTGCAGTCGAAATCAAACAACTTGGACCATCCATAATAGGTAACTATTATTTAATTAAGGAAAATATATATATAACTATATGCTCAAACATTTAGTTAAGTTAGATGGAATTCGCGTATAGTCTTTAGGTAATTGAACACATGTTGTGGAAATACCAATTATATTTAAAACTTTAAAAAAATGTATTATAATCTACAGTCTGACGCTTTTATCAGAAATCAGAGTCTAGATTGTATTAATTTTAAATATAGGCTAAATACATATAATACATTGTTTTCTTAATGTGGTGAAAGTCAATATTAAAATAAAATAAAATATGAGGGCAATTCAATAAGGTAACAAGTCCCATCTCATTGTAAAATTTTATTCACCTTGCATATATATTCCTTAGGCCTTGGCACAGAATGCTTTGCTCTTTCATCGAATAGTATAACAAAAAGCAAAGGAAAAAAGAAATCATTAATCCAATGAATCGCTTGCCACCAAGATCTTCAAAGATCCAACAGATAAATATCTCTGGATGCCAAGTCGGAGCTGTGGAATGGATTATCTAGTTCCTCAATGGTCGTGCTTTTAGTCGTGGACCAACAGTGACTTTCATCTGTACACATCGGTAAGTGAATGGCAGACTTAAGAGTTCAACAAGGTAAAGAAATATTTGGAAAGGAAGACAAAATTGACGTTTACAAGACGTATTTTCTCTATATTATTGTATGCTGGATCACTTATTCCCATTCATCAGCGCTGTCTGAGGCACATTTTTAGAATAAAATGGCTAGATCGTATTAACAACTTTGAGGTTGTAAATCGGGCAAACTTGTCCACAATGAAAACACTTTTGCCTCAGTCGCCTCAGATAATAAGGATGTCGCATGAAGAAGATCGAAGAATTCCTAAAAATGTGCTTTACGGCGGGTTGGCCGAAGATACATGACCCAAAGTCTGGCCTGTTCTTAGATTCAAAGACCTCTGCTTGAGGGACTAGAAATCTTGTGGGATTGGTGGAGAAAAGCTGGAACTGGTTCCGAGCGACTTCCAAATTTGGTCGTACAAAGTGGTCTAACAGGCGGGGACAAATAAAGAAAATCCAACTACGAGGAGAAAAGGGTCGAAAGGACGAGCTGACCACATTAATATGCGAATTGAATAGTTTTTCAATCAGAGGACTTGTTCTTTTTTTTTTTAATTGCTCTCGTAAAACTAACTTATTATTGCAATCATATTTTTATTTTCTAATGAAAAATAAATAATATGGACAAAGGGAAGCTGGGATTTTTGTAAAGCTAGGAAAATAAAAATTAAAACGATGATGAACTCATGTGTTCCCTAGATCCTGCACTAAAGATATGCCATATCTATCGAATAATAAATCTATATATTTATAATAATACTTAAATAAAAAGGATACAACTCTTGCAAGAATAATATCTCCAGATCTAAAGCATTTATGCATTTCAATTTTATCCTTCTCAGTCATTCTGACATCTTCTTTCCTTAGCATTGCTCTATATGGTCTTGTTAAGACAGTATCTCCAATACATTGAATTATACATTTACAAAAACGTTGATTTACAATGATCACCTAAAATAAATATATTAATTATCTTTTGAATATAAAGATATAAGGAGTTTTCTATAAAACTTAAAATATATGCTTATTATAGGGTGTTTTATAAATAACTTGGAAGAGGCAGTGTGAGAAGGATTTTAGTGACTCGAGTTCGATTCCAGTCATTGGCGAATTTTTTTCATTTTGTTGATCAAATAAAAAGTTAATGAAAAAAAATTCTTAGGTATTAAATTGGAGTCGATCATGGGTATTACGAGGTGTGAAAGTTGTACTACTTATACTCTGGACGCCAATGCGGGTGCTTTGGGATAAGAGTGAGCAGGGAGGGCCGTGAAAGGTGAAAAGTCCCGATTCGAAACTAGAATAATACCTTTGCGGTAACAATATCACCAGCAACTGGTACAATACTTTGATCTGTCAGAGAATTTACTTGAATCACAGAAGCCTAAAAAAGTAAATATATTTTTAAAATGAGAAAGATAATTAAATGCATGTAAATTCAATGAAAACTCACTTTATCTCTTTTTGTTATTTTCACAAAACCAGCCAACATTGAATAAATATAACCTTTTCTTTCGTAAGTGCCACTTCCACAAATATGTTCTTTATCAGAAATACATAACCTCTGACCTAAAGTTATTATTTAAAAATAAAAAAATGTTTATAATATTTAAAAAGATAAAATATACCTGGTAAACAAATATTTTGAGAGTCGGACATAATTAAACCAATTATTTTATTTTAAATAAAATATAAAATTGGTCTTATTTTTGAATCGATTTCAATTATGGCAAAATGCCTCGTGCTGCCCTCTAACAATTTTAATATATAATTTAATTATTATAGAAAAAATGTACAATTATTTATTATCAGTTTTAATGGTCTAGAAGGCTAAAATAAAAATAAAATATTATTATTTATAAAAAATCAATAGTTAAGCTTTTTTTGATAGAAATTTGAAAAGTGTGGGGTGACATGGGCAAAACCAACAGAAAAAATTTTGCGCTTTTGATTTTATTTATGAATTTTTGGAAATAATTAATTTTAATATAGAAAAATTAATGAATAAATTAAATTTTTAAAAACCTAGAATAGAGTGTATACATTTTGAGGGAAAATTTGCCCTGTTGAAGGAGGTTTTGTCCCTGTCAGTGATTAAGTTTTGGTCTTTCGCTCTTCCGTAAATGACTCGACTATGAAATTAAAAAACTAATTGCTTTGATATTATAATTAGATTTAGCGTGTTTAAATAATAACATATAAAATAAGTAAGAAATATTTAAATTTTTGATTGAATGTTTTATCTTTATATTTTTTCAAGAATAAAATTAAAACAAAAATCTTTTGGAAATGCTGTCAAATTCCTATACCATGCCTATGTCAATTAATAGTAAACTTATCTTATTAGAAATAATAGAAATGATCGTTGCTGATATAAGTCTGGTCACGAGTCTTGTCATATGATTGATTGAGAATGGCGAATTGCAAATTACCACTTGTAGCGTTTCTGGTATGTATTTTTTCAATAATACATAATGTAAATGGACAAAAAGAATCAATACCCGTTTTAATATGGGAGTCTAGTCCATTATCAAGCCCAGACACACCAATATCTGCTTTAGAAAAACTCAATAATGCTGAATTCTCTGACTACCTGACGAACAAACTCAATGTCGACCAAAAACCATTAATCCTAGTATTTGTGGAGAATAATTTAAGCTTAGAAGATTTTAGTGCACGAGATGCTGATAACTTAATCTATTTCCCTCAATTAAAATCAATCACTTCCAAAGCAGCAAAGGTGAGCTTCTTGCCTGCAGTCCAAACTCCTCTAAAAGTATTGAAAACTTTTAAAAATTTTCCTGTAAAAGAATTCCATTATAAAGATCTCTATAAAGATTCATCAGAACTTAAAAAAGAGAATATTAATATAATTCGACTGAATAATGCAGCTGATTCCGGAGACAGACCTGATATGCTTAAAGATCATGATACTTTAATTGCTGATCTTTATAGCCGTTTACTTAAAAAATATCCTGAGATATTTGCAGCATATACCGGGAAATATCCATCATGGATCATTCCTGATGAATCATCAAGAAAAAAACGAGAAACTAAAACACAGGCGAGTAATGATTCCGATAATTCTGTTTTATGGGAGCCCAAATCTGAAACATATGGCAAAATCTTATTCTACTTTGAAAAAGGAACAATGTATTTGGATTCAGGTCCACATGACTTAAAGGATTTCGTAACTGTTAAGGAACCTACTATAGATAAATCAAATATTAGATTTCCTGTAAGATACGATTCATACCAACTTTATTTTCGATTTGTAAATAGTTCAGATGGATATTGGACCTTGAAAATAGAATATGAAACTGATAACAAAGTGAAAAAAGCTTTCAAAAGTAAAGACAACTTTCAGGTGCCCAGAGAATTTTCTTATCATTGCTCCCAACAAACTATATTTTTGGTGGAATTAGAAGATGATAATGTGGAGGAATTAAAGAAACCCAGGGAGAACATTACATTCGAATGGTTACAGGTATTATTATTTTTTTATAACTTTTCATTTCTTTTTTAAAACCATATTTTTCTTAATTTTTATTTAGTAAAATAAGTTTTGAAATCAAATAAAGAGATTTGGAAATCATTTAAATAGAAAAAATGCATATATTATAGTTGCAAATGCTTAGCCAAGCCGTAGGAAGGGGTCAAATTTTGTCCAAGTTGACAAAATTATTTATTTTTTTTTTAATTTATATTTTTACTTTCTCTTACCTATCTATATAAAATATATCTTGTCCCCAGAAAGTTCATTTTACGAGTACCATTTTTTAGACAGGGGACCTCAAAACGTGTATTTTTGTTTTAATTCTATATATATATATATATAGAATTAAAACATATATAATGAGAAAATATTGCAATCGCCATCTCGAGATTTAAACAAAAATACACGTTTTGACGTCTTCTAGGTTTAAAAATGAAATGGGTCTCGTAAAACGGTCGGCCTGTGGATAAGATTTCTCAAAAACGTATGAAAACGCTGAAATTTTATATTTAAGCTGGGTACCCCTCTCTCATGCACCTCGATCGAAGCTTTTCAATAAAATCGACCTAAGTATACTAGTATTTTACTGATGTACTTTTTTAGTTTTTTTTTTTTCCCCGTTTTTTCCCTTATTTACTCCAAGAATTTTGATTAAAATTCATAAATCAATTATCTTTGAAATGCATTAACCCTTATCCCTCCAAAATTGTTGGGGTTCACTTTATTGATGTAGTCTTTTATTCGGGTAAACAGCACGAATAATCGTTACTCTAACGAAATCTATTAAATTGGCTAAACAGCTAGCTACCTAGGATAGACGCAAAAAATCTGCTCTGACAGCACATCACTCAGCTTTCATTAGGTAAGTAAGTTAAAGATGTGCGTTTAATCAGAGCCAACTGTTATTTCTCAGTAAAAACTCAAAATTTATTGTTAGAATCATAGATGACCAATTCAATCTTAAAAAAAAACCTTTATTGAAAATTAATGTCCTTTTAAAATGAAAATGCTAAAAAATATGATTGAATTATTTTAGGTTCAACCATATTTAAGTGTGGATGCCGACCACTTTGATGATGCATATGATTGCGTAAATTTTTTCACCGCTGGAATTTGGTCCGGTTTAATTATCTCTTTCCTTCTTGGTGCAATTTTACTCTGGGGCTTAAGCATGATTATGGACATACATACGAATGATAGATTTGACGATCCTAAGGGCAAGACCATCACCATCACGGCAACCGATTAAAATCCAAAAATAAAAAATAAACATACATATCCATCTTTTTAAGTAAGCGCCTTGTTTTCTACTACTTTCATATTGATTCTTAAATTTTCCCTAAAAAATCCAATTTTTTATTAACTTATATATAATTCATCTATCAATTCTCTAGATTATTTCTTTCTTTGTCTTCCATTTTATTTCATTCTATTTTTTCTTTGTAATTTAATCATTTAATGAAAAAACTATGAGATGGCGTATCGCATATAAGAATTCACACCCAATAGTATTATTTTAAATCGAATTTTATTTGATTATATTTCCTAAAATATTATTTTAAAGATCAAATCAATAAAATTGATTGATATTATGTGATACTAATTCAAATTTTAAAGAAAATATATAATTGATCCAAGATACGCCTCTCAGAACTAAACATATCAGATCTAGATTAGAAATAATCGTAAAAAATTTTGAATATTACTATTTTATCTATAATCGTATATATTCTCTTCATCTTTTAAAAACATATCCTATATAATTAAATTATACAATTCGCACACATTTTTATATTTTTTGAAATTTTTAAAATTAAAAAATAAAAAGCACAATTTATAAAATTTTTCATTTTGAAATCAAAGAAGAAAGTTAAAGAAAATAATTAAAAAAAACTTTGTTATGAAAGTTTTATTTGAATAACTTTCGTGTACTTACAAACTCACAGCCCCATTTTTATAATTAAAAAATTATTTTTTTAATTAAGAAAATTGAAATATGTTAACAAATTTGATTCTTTATATATGCACATGGGCGTAGAAATTTGAAATGTACTTAAAAATTTTTCATTTGACCAAAATTCCATTTAGTCAAATTTTTTTAAAATAATGTTTTTGATTTAAATGTGTTGATTTATTTGTATAAAATAAAAAGTTTTGCCCATTCATTGTATGCTTCCCTTCTTCAGGTAAATTTTAGATAAATAATAAAGTGATATCTACGATGGTTGCGCTGTCACTAGAGGGATAGCACTGTGATCGAGGCCTGGCAACCTTCTTTGATTTCACTTCACTACGTGTGATTGTACCTGAAAAAGATCATATAATTAGTGGCCAAAGCGTTTTTGTTTGTTCAAAATTTCATTTTGCTTGTTACTGGCCAAAAGGAGAAGTGGCCTTTCCTACACCGCTTTTCTTCGCCCAAATATTTATCTATTATTACTTTAATCCTTTTCCCCTTTTTCGATTTTATAAGCACAAATTTTTTGTCCAAAATATTCCCTTTTTGCTTGTAGTATTTTTTATTTTAAATAGTACTTATTGTTTGATTTTTCACTGATTAAAAAAAATTGATATAATAATATAAGCTTCATAAAATTTAATTTTCAAAAAAAAAAAATATATATATATATAAAAAGATGCTGCCGATCTTATCTAGATCAACACTGAAGCAATATAAGATAATTTAATATGTTCCATATATTAAGAAACAAATTTGGCTTTCTCTTTCCCCATTCTTCCTCTCTCCTTCCTACAAAAAATTGTTTAACTTTCTCACTGCACCTAAATAAACAAATGCTTTTACTTAAATTAACCTTTCTAATAATATATATATATATATATATATATATTCATCTACCATTCCAGTTTCTATATCTCTCTATGTATATACCTTATAAATATTTTTGAACCTATCTTTAACATTTGTGTATTTATATGTTAAAAAAGATAGTATATTTGTAATTACAACATGAAGACCATCAAACACAAATGTTTAAGATTTGAAAATAGTTAATCATTTAAGGCACTTCCTTAAAAATTCATCTTACTAATATATATGTATATATGTACATTAGTAGAAAGTCTATTAATCGAGAAGAGAATGAAATATATGAAATACTTATAGAATAGATGAGGAGATAAATGAGAATTTTATTAGTTTTAATTTTTCAAAATGCATATCACTAAATATTTTGATAATAATGTTCCTCTTTATTTAGAGAAATTTTTTTTCATATCTATATTCCTTTAAAAAAATCTGTTTTCTAACCTAGATTGCTTAAAAATTATTATATACTATCAACATGTACTTATTTTTCTAACAGTGATGTAGATGCTACAAATAGTAAAAAATAAGCAATCTAAAGAAAACAGTGAATGTACTTATATATTCTAAGTCTGAAATCGGTTTATTATAAAGCTCCAAAAGCTTTGGCTCAAGTCAAAAAAAAGAAAGTCAAAAAAGTTTCCCTCTCACTTTAAATTAACTCTTATTAATTAATAGATTGTTTTTATTAAAAATGGAGAAGTCAACGAAGATATATAAAGGGTTAAAAATTTATTGATACACTATGCAACTTTAGAACTTTATTTTAACATTTAGCTGAAATATGGTTAATTTGTAAATTTAATTAAAAAAAATTATTTGAGGAATCATATAAAAAATTGTTATTAATATATTTTAGAATATGTTACCAGTGATTTGAACCCGTTCAATGAATTATTTACATA
>JAAAKE020147292.1:0-12964 GCA_010014785.2 Anisolabis maritima | reverse complement strand
TAAAAGAAATTAAATTGCCAATTTAATAAATTTAATTTAATTTCTTTATAATATTGATAATTGATTAATATATACAATCGAGAAATATCTAAAAATGAAAGGTAATATATAGTGAAATTTTGAACCGGCAACCGGATCCGACGCAAAAAATCTGGTGTAACAGCATATCACAAAATTTTCCTTATCTTAGGTAAAAGAAAGTTGTCTGATGTGCAGGCGTCACACAGATTCTTCTAATATAATATCTATAAATATTAATTAATTAAACCAAAATATTATTTTATATACGCGCGATACCTCACTCAACGACGGACAGAGTTATATGATTTTATTGTTTATAAAAGGGAACTTAATAAGCATTTATATTTATTTAGGCAACAAAAAATATATTATTGCTCTTCGAGACTTTTTATTATTTAATATTTATGAAAAATTATGGTTTAAATAATAAAATTTAAATATCATTATTAAAAATATCATTCGCCCGGCGGTGTGTACTGAATATTTTTTTATAATTTTAAGTTATTTACTTGAAGAAAGTAAGTACATTCCCTTTGTATTTAATATAAGAAAAAACGAATAAGCAATTTTGTTTATCCAAATAATGCAATAAGATTTTTACTTTTGCATTATTAAATATTATTTATATATATGTTAAAATGTTACAAAAAATATTTAAATTTTTTAAAGTTTAAGAAAAGAAAAGAAAATTTAAATATTTTCACCAAATGGAGAGACAAAGTTTGTTTCGGACTTAAAAGTTGGAAATAAAAATACAGTCATGCTCAGCTGTTTTGCTATTCTGTTTTCAAATTACTGGCATTTTTCGACCGGTTGAGAGCTTGAAAAAAGGTCCAGAATGAAAAAACCTTGTAACCGAAAGTCTGAGCATTTATTGAAAATTATTGACTCAATGAAAAGGGTTCGATATAGCAATAGCGATTTATTTACCTTAAACCCTACAGGGGAACTTTTCTATTGTGATAAAAGTTATCTTTGAGATGAGATTTTTTATTTTTTGTGAAAAAAATTAAATAATTAAAAGTATGTATTTATTTAAGAGGCTAAATAATTAGGAGCATTAAGATAAAAAATAAAAACAATGATTACCAACTAGAATTCAGAATCTTAGTAAAGTAAAGGTTTAATGAGGCTTAAATAACAACTTTTAGTCCTCTTTAAGGGAGTAAACAAAAGGGCTTTCCAAGCCTTTGCTCAAACTGTGCCAAAAGTCACGGCGTCAGTCAACTAAGGATTCCCAGTGTCCTATTTTCTTTTGTTTCGATTATATTGATATAACGTTAATCAACTACAAAGGGCCTTTCAACTTTCACTTAGCCAGCAGACTAGTATAGAAAATTTGGAAACAAAATAATCAAACCATATTCGTGGAGTAATATTAGAAAAAAAAATAATAAAAATGAACTTGAACAACCGATAAAAAATATTTCATTCTCTTAAATGAATAATTACAATAAATAAATAAATAAAATAATAAAAATCCATTATTTGGTTTTGTCAGGAAAAGAGAAAAAGAAAAAAAACGGAGTTTTCAGGCAGATCTCATTTATGCGACGTTTCGGTCCTAGTTTGAGATCATCATCAGGCTATAAAACATATATCAAGTTTAATTATTAATATACTAGTTCAATGCAATTTTCAAATATCATTTAACATACAATTTTTATAGTATATTACCACTTTAGCTCAATCATACAAATTTAAAAAATTATTTTTAATTAGTATGTGGTGCTCCACCTCGGAGGACTTGGCAAGGTTCAAATTGATAAAAAATTATTTTATTTAATATATATTTAGAACCTAAGAGAGCTATTGAGGAGGGGTTGAGAAGGGAAAGCGTGAGGAAAGGAGAGAGACAATTTATAAATTTTACAATTGATTTATCAATAAAATTTTTTTTATATTTTTCATACAAAAAGAAGAATACAAATGATGTTGAAATTTAGTAGAGAAAATTTTTTTATATATAATCAAAATGTATTCACTATTATTAATTAATTAATTGGACTCCTCGTCGGTGGATAATTTAGCCTTTGATCCGAATGCAAAGATGGGGGTGGGGAGAGGTGTTCGTTTACTGGTTGATGACCCGATTAAGGTCACCGGGTTTTTGAATATTTCCGTGAAGTTTGCATCCAAGATGGCTGCACCACGAGTTGCGAAATTGGATTTGCAATCGCTAGACTGCAGGAGTGACGTATCTCCTCTCAATACTCCCCTTGTAAAAAGACTTAAAGAAAGAAGTTTAAAAAAAGTGAGACATCCAAGTTAAGTTGGGAAGCGGTACGATGAAACGGATCGCAAAACGTGTCTCAAACGATAAGAGCGGGCAGCATGCATGGCTGAATAAAAAAATAAAAAAGCCAAATGGATCAAGGCCCAAAATAAAATCCCATTCTTTTACAAATTGCATTGAAAATAAATCGAACCGTTTTGGAATCCACACCAAGGAGCTCGACTGAAACATAATATTGCAGAAGAATATTTAATTTAAACGTAGAGTTTCCGGGAAGATGATTATTCTCCCCAAGAGGAAGACATTTTCAACATTTTTTTATACTAAGACAGTATATAAAAGAAGGCAAATGAAATGTAATTTTATCACTTGTGAAATAAGAACGTTTAACCCAATAATTCTAAGCCTTAAATTTTAAGATATTTTTCCCTTATAATAAACTGTTTTCTTAAGAAGCCAACCATGAAAAGCATCATTTTTCTTCTTCCTAGATTGATGATTTAAACATGAAAACATTTCCAAATATTGTTTACTTTTTTTAGCTCTCTTCAAGAGAGGGAAATGGAGAATTAACTTCGATGTGTTTGTAAGTGCAAGTGTAGTCTTCGATCGTTGATACTTCAATTGAAAGCTAATTTCCCAGATATTCGGATCCGATTTACAATATTGTTCAAATTAAACTTATTCTTTGTAAATGATCAATTTGGAAAGATAATGTTTGTTCCTGATGAATGACTTATTTTAGCAATAAATTAATTTATTTTTATAACCCTGCCACATTTTAATCGATTTCTTTGGCTTACTTCATACTAATAAATGTCTTGTAGCCATAAACTACAGTGTCAGCTTGTTATTTAATTATTTAAGGAAGGTTTTTTCCAATGTTTTATCATAAAAATTTATCAATGATAAAAAAAAAGTTAATATAAATTTAATCAATATATATATATATATATTGATATATAAATTCTTTATGTAAATTTATTATTAAATATTTTATTCAAAATAATCTTTGTTTTAATAATTTAAAATTATTTTAATAATTAAACATGTTATTATTATAATTCAATGAAAGTATAAAAAATGAAGCATTGGAAAATAAGAGGAATTAAATTAAATTCTCTATGAATATTATCAAATATTTAATTATTTATTAATAAACATCTGGTGTGATAGACCACCTCACACAAATTTCTCTGATCTGATTAGATAAGTGAAAGTAATATGATATGCTGTCATTTTTTTTCAAACTTAGTAATTAAACATATTGATATCATGCAACGAGTTGTACTAACTTTTCTATGGGGGTTCTTAAAATCCTAAATTGAGGGTCCCACACTCTTTTGAAGTGGAAATGATTAATACATCTTAAAGATTATCTAATTCATTATAAGTATAACCAATTTAATCAAAATCGACAGAATTATTTAAGAGAAAATCAAAAAAAATATAAAAACGTACAAGAGTATAGTGGGGTCCAAACAATTTTTTTGGGGGGACAAGGGGTAATACATTTCAAAAATCATCTAATAAATAATTGACTATGAATTTTAACCAAAATCGTTAGAATGGATTTATGAAAAAATCGCTATAAGGATTTTGATTAAAGTTCATATATCAATTATTTATTAGATGATTTTTGAAATGTATTACCCCTTGACCCCCCAAAAAAATTGTTTGGATCTCATTATACTCTTGTACGTTTTTATATTTTTTTTTGATTTTCTCTTAAACTTCTAGCAATATTGATTAAATTGGCTATGCATATAATAAATTAGATAATTTTTAAGATTTATTAATCATTTTCCATCTCAAAATAATGTAAATAGTGATCCTCAATTTAAAGATTCCTTTCGGACGCTTGTATATGATGGCTACTGGGCACCTCGCATGCACTGCATGTAGGATGTCGCCAACTCCTCTTCTGAACGATGGCGATGGCTAAAGTACCCAACACAAAAAAATTTGGTGTGACAGGACACTCAGCTTCTCTTACCTTAGATAAGAAAAAGATGTGAGATGTGTGTTTAGTCACACCAGACTTAGGTGTCCTCAAAACGTGTATTTCCATTGAAATCTCGACGATTTTTTATACTTCCCTATACTATATATTATATATATAGATACGAGAAAGTAAAAAAATATAAATTAATCTAAACATTTTTTGACACATGTTAGTTCAAAATTGATTACTGGAAGGATTATAAAAAATAAGGGCTGTGGAAGAGCTCCAAAGGATTAGAGAGTGAGTGAGAGCGCAAAATGAAAATGAGCGGAGGGGGCGCTGACCTCTCCTCCTCTGCCTGTGCTGCACTCGCCCCCCTCCAAGAACTTTCCGCATGTGTACAGTTTCCAATGGACTCGATGCGAGCCTGTAGAAAAACTCCACCCCAATGTGGGCCAAAATTCACTTCCTCTTTTTGCATTCATAAGCGGATGGTGCTTTCTCTTTACTTTTAATTAGAATAATTAATTTTTGATCACTACATAATCATTCATTAAGAAAGTTTTGTCGACCTTAAGTATGGCAGAATATCACTCACTGAAATTTATTTTTTAAAATATAACATATTAGCCCTGGGATAGAATCTTCGATTCATTTTTGACATGTTTTGCTATGCTTCTAAAACTTATGCAGAGAGGAATAAAAAATTATAGTCATTTAAAGGGTAATAAGAACGATGTATAGGCTACTCGCATGGATCGCGTTCTAAATAGAGTGAGGACTCAAAGCAAAGAACAAAATTCTTAAATATCATCAGATTTATTAATTCATTAAAATATGGGGTTACAGGTTACTTGCTGGAAATGGCGCAAGACAGATGGGCTAATTCGAATAATCGGTAGCAGTTGTTGCGAAGAGATGGACAGGATGTTCGTTAGGTAGGAAATCAGACAGGAATTTGGGACAATGGTAACTTCCACATTACCACCTCGATCTGGAGAAAGACAATAAAATAGCGACGAATTGGGCTGGAGCCCTGAATTCCTTAAGACTCAGATAGATATAGATTCTAATAAATGTGGAATAGTAATTTTCTAAGAGGACGCCGAAGGCGGGCTGCGCAAAAAGTATTTTTATACGTTATAATGTTATAATGTTCCAAATCAGAAATTATAAGTACATTTTTTATATTGATAGGCTCATCTCTGTCAGCAGATTTTTTCTTTATTCATTCAATAGATAACCAATAATAAAAATTAACTGAACAAAAGGGATTTAATAAAACTCGCGGTCGTTTTAATTTGGCTCAATAACAATACCATTGCAGAAATTCATCAACTAGAAAATTATTTTTTTTAATGAATTTTGCATCAGATGAGACAGTAAAAAATAATCAAAAAAAAATGAATGAAAATATGATACATTAAATATTTGAATGATAAAAAAGAAATTACTTAATACTTAAATCTTCCACAAATTTTCCAAATACATATTTTAACAAATATATACACATATTTCATGTTTACATTTAAATTTTTATTTGAGAATTGCTGATAGAACAGGTTAAATATATATATATTGATTAAAAATATTTCTTTTTAAATATAACTTTATTTCCATATGAAACAATTGAGATTACTCTCTCTCTCTGTGTATTTATAAATCAATGAGAAGAAACGGATGGGGAAGCTGTCCCTAGAGATACAAGTATTTCATTTTTTTTTTTTTTTTATTTCAACTAACACATATTTCATTCGGCCTATAATTAATTTCGTCACGTTTGTTGAGTTTGTATTTATATGATAAGTTGTTAATGTTAGACTCAATAAATACTCTTGTTAGCTATTTAATCTTCGAGTCTCATTTAATTTCGATTAGTATTAAATTACTAAATCACCTTTTGCGAGACATTTTGATAAGAAAATCAAATGTCGCCTTTGAAAAAAAGACAAAAGTCTTGTGAAATAAAAAAAAGTGCAGATATGTCGGAAATAGAATGATTTCATCTCACTGATTGCTTTTGCTTGTGAAAAAAGCTATTTGGAAAGGCATAGCATCATCTTTCTAGCTAAAGAAAAAAAAAACTGGG
Source organism: Anisolabis maritima (assembly GCA_010014785.2). Classification (NCBI taxonomy): domain Eukaryota; kingdom Metazoa; phylum Arthropoda; class Insecta; order Dermaptera; family Anisolabididae; genus Anisolabis; species Anisolabis maritima. Next base: position 6,673 of record JAAAKE020147292.1, on the reverse strand, counting down.
GGATTTGAGGCATGATATGCTCGAAATTATGACATGTGGGCAGGCAGTTTTTTTTGTCATCTATTTATAGAGAACAGGAGTCGGCAACTTGCGGCCCACCAACTAATTATAAATTTTTTTTAAATTTGTCCAGCTTACGCATGAAATGACACTCTTAGTTCGGGTAACTTCTGAGTACTATCCACGAACTCATAGGTGAGATCTTCTGAGTTATCTGAAATAAATTATATTATTCAAGATGAATTTATTGAATAAATATAATAAATTTTTAAAAAATTTTATTTTGAATTAAATTTTATATATTTATGTTGAAAAATATTTATAAAATAAGAATGATAATTTCTAAAGCAAATTTGCGTTTTAGAATTCAAAGGGATTTATAAGATATTATATAAAATTATTTTCCGGATCTGCGGCATCTAAAGGCAAGGGTTGTAGTTCGAATCCCGGGGATTTGATTTACAAATAAATTAAATTTCAAGATATGTCGTATAATCTTTGCCAAATACCACTCAGCTATTCGTAACACGAAAACCCAGGCTTTGCGATACATATAAATTTGAAATGGTGTATATAAAATTTAATTTATATTCAATAAATATAATGAAATTATTCTAAATACATTTTAGAAGTATATATCATATATGTATATAAAGCATATAATTAAATTTTTGTTTTCCTATGTAATTAACAATTTAATACTAAATGTTTTTTAAAAGGAAAATTTCTCGATCTAATAATACAGATAATATTTATCAACCAACTCAACAATAAAATATTAAGATAAAAATAAATAAAATCAAAAAATCAAAAAAAACGATGATGACCCAAGGGCGATTCCAAACAATTTTCTAAAGGCTGATTTTAATTATTATTAACTTAAAAATGAATTTTAATTTAATATAAATTTATTTTTTAAAAGAATTTTGTAAGTAATAATGATCTCTGGTGGTCGTCAAAAAATTCATCAGATATGAGCCCCTGAGTGATAAATAAAAAGTCAAATTTTATTTTGTCAACGTTTCGGGGCTTACAGCCTCCGATTATCAGTACTTTAAAATAGAGATATTAAAAAAAATTTTAAATGGACTATTTTTTATTTTCTCTTACCTACCCAAGCATTTCTGTAGAGTTGAGTTTTAATTCTGGAGGTTTTTTTCTCTGTATATATAGTTAATTTTTTTTTTCGTTTAACGATTAGTCCAAAGAAGGTGAGTGAAGAAGAACAGTGTCACTACTGAGAAAAGGAAAAAGGTGATATCCATGGAATTAAAGCCTGAGGTAATAGACAAACGAGAGCAAGACGACTTGGCAATGCAGTACGATCGCACTATTTCTACGATAGGTAATATTCTGAAACAGAAGGACTCGATAAAGGCTATAACTCCAGCTAAGGGCGTATATATTATTTCAAAGCTACGCAACTCTGTCCATGAAAAGATGGAGAAGCTGCTGTTTTTGTGGTGGACAGAGATGCAGCTCGAAGGAGACTCCGTGACAGAGTCTATAACTTTGCTACAGCGGACTAGAGGTAGTACAGCCAAGGAGGCAAAAAATTAGTCCCTTAATTTCAATGTAGAAAAATTATTTGAAATACGAGCATTTTGGCTTACGAGCCCGGCCATGAAACGAATTACTTCTATCTCGAAGTACCACTGTATTTCATATATATATATATATATATTGTATATTTCTAATCATTCCTTCAAAAAATTTTAGATTTTAGTGAAAAAACAATTTCCAAATATAATAAATAATAATCTTACATATAAACAAAAAAAAAATCTCTATGTATATATTTAAATAATAAAATAAAAAAACATACTTAAAATGAAATGATTTCACCCCACTTCCATTCCATCCGCCCACCACACTCTATTATCTATTCATTTATTATTTGATTATATATCAATATTTTAAATATATTTTTATTTTCTAAAAACACAATAACCAACCCTACTCTCTCGTGTAAATAAAAAAATATATGCGATTTTCTCAATAATTTGTCTAGAATATAAAAGGGTTTCCGAATAAAAAAAATTTGAAAAATCAATTTGTAATTGGTAGCCCACCAGATTTTTTCTTAAAGACTTCATTTAACAATCGAATGATTCTCCTGAATAGAAAGAGACACTATTTAGTGAAAGAACAACTCAAATAAAATATATAATATTTCTTTTTCTTTTCCTCAGAAGCTCTTCTTTTATATCTTATTATATTTAGTTGTAAAAGCTTTTTCAGAACGTTTTTCATTTAATTAAAAATTAAATGTCTCTACCTTAAGATAATAGAATGGCGAGCGGAAGTCACTTGATTTCATTTATTTTTTTTTTCTGTGTAGCCAATCAATAAGTGATTTGCTGGTATTGATGGCTAGCAAACTGATCGCACTCGAAAAAGACAGGAGGGGCTGCACTTGACAATGGATGTTACATATTAAAAAAAGGGCATATGTTGTTAAAGTGATAAAATGCTCACTTTGCGTTCGTCCTTTAGTAAAAGCCCAGGAGCAAGAAATTTCTTGCCCGAAATTCATCCTCTCCCTCGGCTCACAAGCCCCTCCTTCTTCTTCTACAAATTAGATGCAAAAAACGACGAATATTTAAATCAAACCTCAAGTCAGGCGACTTTTAAGTTACATGAAAAGCCAGCACGGTATTAAAACAAGAGAGAATTTTTAATATTTAATGGTTTGTTTCTTAAAGAATATTTTAAAATAAAATAATATTCTTAATGATGTTTATTATAAATAAAAAAAAAGTAATATTAAATTTTCTCTTTGATTAAAAGGAAATGTCATTAAGTAAATTTCAAAAAAGGCTTTAATTTATTTTTTATTTTTATTTATTGTGATATCTTAAAGACGATTTTTCAATTAATAAATAAATTTTTAATGTCATTTTCCCTGAACCTTACATTTAAGGAAACAAACTAAAATATTTCAATGAAGAAATAAATTGAAATTTTTTAATCTAAATCTATTAAAATATTTTCATTAAATTTTTTTTATAATAAATCCTAAAATTTTCAATGAAATTATTATTTTTTTTTATTATTTATATAATTTTAGAGAATTCCTTATATTTTTTTATCTTATTCAAAATTTTCATTTTTATTTATTGTTCAATTTAAAACTTTAAAATTTCTTTTTTTATTTTAAATTTTCAATCAACAGCAGAAGCAGATACACCCCTGATTTAATACTTCCCCGGTACGTTATATTCCATACGATACTGTTGCGAAAATGAATCAAGTATGTATCAATATCTTCCATTAAATGAATAGTTTAAAAGTAAAAATAAATTCTTACCTGATTTCGATAGAAGTCCGTATTTTGTTTTTGCTCAATTTAAAAACGAGGAGGTATTAAGCTAAGATTAAACCCCATTTCTTTTGGAAAATTAAATTATAAAAATTTGTCTAGTTATAAACACGGAGTGGTAGGTAAAATTGAATTGTTTATTCTCTTCACACCATTTGAGACAGGGTATAGGTAGTGTTGCCATACGTCCCGTATATACGGGACTGTTACAGTATTTCATTAATCAGTCCCGTTTTCCAAACAAAACTGTTAAGCAACTATGAAATTGAATATGGAAGAGAAAAGGCGAAAGTTTTTTGCAGTTACAAAGCATATTGATCAGAAGTCATGTCTAATAAAGCTAAGCGAATACGTATCTGCCATTCCAGCCCACAATGCAAATGTGGAGAGAATATTTTCCCCAATGTCAAATGGGCGGACGAAAGAAACAGGTTGTCAATGGAGACAATTGAAGCAATTTTGATTGTCATTATAATTTTAAAATGATTTTGTAATTATGTGAAAGAAGAAAATGGTATAATTAAGAAAGTAAAATTAACTTTAAAATATGACTAGGCTAAAAAGGATTAGCCTTGCATCTTTTTTTTTTTTTATTATTCTACGTGTTCATTTTATTAGATTGCTTAAACATTATTGATTTTTTATCAGAGTAAAATAATCCATTACCTTCCCACTTTTTTCATGTTTTATTTATTTAGCACTTAAACGTCCCGTATCAATGCTTGGCATTTATGGCAACTCTAGGTATTCCAAGAACTTTTCCAACTGATTTAAGCTGTGGGGACCTTCTCTATGATTTCTTGTCACCATATAAAATTATTAGAGTGAAAATATATATTAAAAGATCAGTCAAAAAGTAATGCCTAGTCTTTCGGTTACATTTAGAGGTCAACTTTTACCGGATTGCATAGACTTCACGTTCATAAAAAAATTGTGGGCGCCAGTTGCTGATAAGAATATGTCGCAAAGAGATGTCCACACCAGAGTCCTACAACTAGAGACTTATCTCTAGTGTTCCTTGAGTTCCTATCTCAGATTGGTACCTTTTTGATGACCCCAATGGTTTAGAACATGACCAATAATAATTCAGATAAGTGTGAAAGATTCCAGGCCAAAAGTAAAATACGATTCTTTTAGGGGAAATACAAAGGTTAACGTTCCAGAAAATAATTACAATTGAACTGAGCGAAGCGAGTTCTGAAGTATTTTACATTCAAGAATTTGCGGGCTATATATTTATTGATTCTCACTCGCCTTGTAATAATAAGAATGTAAATAATTTGAAATTGTGTATTTCTAAATTATTAATTTAGTTGGATGAAAATAACTTTGATCTTTCTAAAAATCTAATGTCATAATTTTTTAAAAAGAACATAAAAGAGTAAAGTGGGCCTCAGACAATTTTGGGGCGGATAAGGGTTAATACATTTCAAAGATCATCAAATAAATAAGTGATATATTAATTTTAATCAAAATAGTTAAAGCGAATTTTGAGAATATCGAAAAAAACTATATAAGTCCGAGTAAAAATCGAGTACCGTTGTTTTTATTGAAAAGCATTGAGATGCAAGCGACGAGGGTACCAAGTTTAAATTTAAAAATTCAGCGTTGTGCGTTTTTTGTTTTTGAGAAATCTTATACACACACACACAGACCATTTTGCGAGACATATTTTTTGATTCAGGGGACTTCAAAACGTGTATATCCGTTGAAATCTCGACATCGATTTTTTTTTGCGATCGTAATCTTTCTCACTATATATTTCATATATAGGTGAGAGAAAGTAATAATAAATGCTAGGAATATTAATTAGAACATACTGTATGAAATTTATATCTTTGAAATGATTATATTTTAAATTTATTACAGAGAATCGTGATATTGCAAAAATAAAACTACTTTTGATAAATAATTAAATGTTTCCTTTGGGAAATTAATCAAAGGTTTAAAAAAAATGAAAATGAAATGTAAATTTAAAAAAAAAAAATTCTTTTATAAATAAATATTATTCAAGATGAACATATATAAAATCATATATGAATGGAATTATAGTTTAAAAAATGGAAATATATTCATAATTGAGTTTAGTAAAAATATTCTCTTAATAAATAATAAAAGTCCCTCTATTTTTATTTATCGTGTTGGCTGACGATTATTTGGGCGTAAGTTCCAGAGAGTTCATAAACGTGAATAATGATTCTTTTTGAAAAGTAATTTGGTAAGGCGATGAATGATATTGTAAAGATTTGTAAGTAAATACCGACAATTATTACTCGAATATATTTCGAATCCTAAAAGACAGTTAAAACTTCAACTCCAAAAAAAAGGAATTTACTCAAATTTTAATGGTGGCGTGATTTAATTAACAAATTAACTATAATCATTTAAAAATTTTATTTTATTTAGGAGCCTTATGATTATAAAGATTAGAATTTGGATTCGAATCAGAGAAAATTTAGGATTCATCTCATCCACTGTTCGTATCCAGTCTTAAATAATGCGGGGGGGAGGAGGGGTAATAAATATAATATATATATTTGTTCAAATATTGTAGATTTCTTTATTAATGTTAATCCGAATCTAAATCATGGGGTCGCAATATAATTGTACAGTTATAGTCTAAATGCCCTTGGCCGAAAAAAGACTTCAAATTGAAAAAAATCATGGGGGTAATTACTCCCTTTCCCCCCCCTGCATACGCCTCTGGTCCCTCCTCCGTCAATCTTATTAATCTTGTTTTTGCTTTTTTCGTGATTTTAAGCGAATTTTTTTTCTCTCCCAAATTAAAAAATCTCGAAAATAAATGTAAAATAATAATGGTTAAAATATTTTAAGAGACACAGAGTAAACAAATTTTAGTATCTCTTGACATTTCCTTCTTTATGAACGCCCTTCAACTAAATATTCAAGTGTATGAAAGAGGGATAATAACAAATTGAAGGATTTGTAAATTTATTCTTCTCAATCGTTGATTTCGGCAAGTAACAAAGGACCGGATTCCCATTCCAATCACCTCCCGTTCGATGGATAATATTTCATTATTATTTGAAGATTCTAAAAAACATTTATTTTTTTTCTATCTTATTCTCCCATTTACGATAAATTGAGAAGAAATAAAAATAATTAAGTTGGCCTCAGTTTGAAAGGGCATCTCAGAGGGGGGAGAAAACAAGCGTCTAATCACGGATTGATTAGACATTTCATTCGGGACGTTAATCTGCCATTAAGGCTGCATTCTTCGTGATTCATAATACGAGTGTATATATATATATATATATATATATATATATAGTTTTAGACAAGGTTTTGCCTTAAAGTCGAGCTCTTATAAATAATTTAAAGAGTTCGTCG
>JAAAKE020147281.1:0-12964 GCA_010014785.2 Anisolabis maritima | reverse complement strand
GGTGTGTGTCATCAGTGCACGATACACCAGGGGTAACCGACCGGGGAATGATTTTTTTTGTTAGGATTCACGGTTTTTAAGCCTTTAATTTAAGGCTTTTCCCTCAAAAAAAAAAAAAAGAATTTTGTATTTAGATCTGCACTGAGGATGGTTGCTGTAGAGTGACCGATATATCTGCATTAAAGTGAGAGAGTGAAAATAAACGCTGGTTTTATTCTCCCAGAACTCTTGCTAAATTAAATTAAATTGGCAATCAAATCTCAAATATGAATTAAAAATATTTATATATTGTTACCATGGCATCGGATCATCGAATCTTTTCTATTGGGATACTTAAAATAAAAAAAAAAAAATTTCAGTGAGTGTTCTACAAGCTGTCCGCAAACTTTCCACTAGCCATCCAATCGTCAACAAAATACATAAATTAGTATTTGAAATTAGGGCATTAGGAGGTGAAGTTATTTTTATGTGGGCTTCAGGACATGTAGACATAAAGGGCAATGAGAGAGCCGATAATGCTGCTAAAAGGGGTTCTAATGAAAATTTTATCAATCACAAGTACAAACTTTATCAAGGCATAGTCAAAAAAGAATTAAAACGGGTGTGGAATGAAAAATGGGAAGCTGATGTCAACACGAAACTTAGAGAAATTATGCCTACTCTTGAGAAAAGAAATAACTGCTACTTAACGCGAAGAGAGCAAGTCATATTAACTCGAATGAGAATTGGACACACAAGACTGACACATTCCTATCTGTTCACGCGGGAAAACATCCCCATATGCCACAGATGTCAATATACTATGAATATAAAACACATTAATTGACTGTCCAATATATAATACTCAGAGAGATAAATATCCACTATCAACCAATATCCGGACAATTCTAACAAATAACCATTATGAGAACCTCTCCAATTTTCTTAAAGAGACAAAAGTGTACAATGAAATCTGCAAAAAAAAAGAAAGAATTAAGGAAAAGGTTAGAAAAAAAAATAAGAAAATAAGAGGAAAGAGAGAAGAGAAGAATAAGAGCAGCGCAAGTTGAAAGGAGAAGAAAAAAAAAAATTTCAACTTTGTAATTTTATAAATTAATGTTAAAACAATGTATGAGGCACAAAAAGTCTACAGTGCTGGTAGTGCCCTAATATGTATTATAATAAATAAAATCCAAAATTGAAGGTCCCACGCTACTTTAAAGGGGTAGATTATTAATACATCTTAAAATTCATTCTATTTATTTTTTATATACAGACACTTGAATTAAAATAGAGTAATTTAAGTTTTAAAAACCTTAAAAACATATAAAAGTAAAGTAAGTTCAAAACAATTTAGAGAGGGGGGGGGGGGGGATAACGATTAATACATTTCAAAGAATCTAATAAATATTTTTTTTAAATGAATTTTAATCAAAATCGTTAGAGCAAATTTTGAGAAAATCGAAAATAAAAATAAAAAATACTTGTACTCTTTGGCTGATTTTAATGAAAAACTTGGAGATGCATGCGACGGGGATATCTGGCTTAAATATAAAATTTTAACCTCGTACGTTTTTTCGTTTGTGAGAAATCTTGCTAACAAAACATTTTGCAAGACAGAGGACTTCAAAATGTGTATTTCCATTGAAATCTCGAAATGGATTTTTTTGCAATCGGAATACTTTCCCAGAGCAAGTAAAAATTAATATTTTTATTTTGTTTGTTGGCAACGATTCCAATCTTTTCTATAGATTTCTTAAGTAAAGTGGACCATAAAGAATATTTGGCGAATTACTATTAATTAAACATTTCTCATTTAATAATAGGTAAATAAATACCTGATATAAATCAGTTGATAGGATATATAAGGCAAATAGTGCCTAAGGACAAAGAGAAATGTGAAAGAAAAGGGCCAGCAGTTTCAAAAAAAGTTTATTTGATCTTGTTAATGGTGTCTGAGTCATTACATGTAAGAGAAAAAAACAATTTTATTTTATTTTATTTAAAAAAGAATAATTGATAAGAAACGAAGCCGACTAATCAAATTTTTTCACTCAGTTTGATATTAGGTTACCTCTGGGTAGGAATGAAGCTCGTCAAGAAAAACTATGCATATTTAGCTTGTTACATAAAAAGCACGGCCTTACGAGTTCGCTCTATGAGCGAGCAAGAAAAATCTGCAGAAACAGCGTTGCGTGTATGTTGGACGCTTAATCAACACCAGAAGCCATTTTCAGACTCTAAGATAGTAAAAAAATGTGTTGGAAGTGGCCGCGGCATTTTTTGAAGAGAAAAAGGATGTTATTGCCACAATTCAAAGTATCCCATTGTTGGCAAGAAACAATACAAGAAGAACCGAAATTTTGTCTGCTGACAATAAAAGTAGTTTGCTCGAACTTCTGCAGAAGGCGCCTTGCTACGCCATAGCACTTGATGAATCATATGACATATTTGATGAAGAACAAATGTCTATTTTCGTCCGAGTTATGGATATTGAAAGTAAAGTATTTAGGGAAGAATTGCTAGCAATATTGCCGTTTAAAGGCGAGACTCGCGGAGAAGACTTTTGATGACTTCATGACAAAATCAAACATTAGTTATGATAAAATGGAGTCTCTTTCAACTGACGGGGCCCCAGCGATGATCGGCAAATAAAAAGGACTAGTAAAGAGGCAAATAAAAGAAGTAATATCTCCTCCTTAGACAACTTGGATACACACGAAGCAAGGAAGCATTTGGAGTTCCTAGCAAACGAACGCAATATGCTATGGCTTTCCTGAAAGACATTCTGAAACATTTAAATGCGCTCAATCCCGAGCTACAAGGAAATGGGAAATTAATATGTGATCTGATACAAAATGTATCTTCTTTCCGTCGCAAGCTGGATATCTTTGAAAAAGACATTGCAAGTCAAGAATTTATTCACTTTCCAACAATTCTTGAATATAAAAATAATTCTGAAATAGACATTGCAGTATTTTCAAATTTTATGTCAGATCTTAGGAAGGAGAAGTTGTCGCGATTCTTAAAATCGGCTTTTGAAGTTTCTCCAGCTGCAGAATGGACTGATGTGGCTGCGAAGTTGTTCCGCCTTTCAAAGCCTTTACTCCTAATGGAGTTAATAGACTTACAGGAAGATATTTCCTTGCAAACGTATAAAACTGCATCCGCCGAAGAATCTTGGAGTAAGCATGTCCTAGAAAAATATGGAAATGTCAAAAAATTAGTCATTTACCTGACTACTATGTTTGGCTCCACATATGTTTGTGAAACTTCATTTTCAAAAATGAATTTTTTGAAAAACTCAAGATTAACGGTCGCCCACCTTGAAGACACTCTTCGCATAAGCTGCTCCCCGCGCGAACCTAACTTTAAAGAACTGGCTCAAGACCGCAAATGTAATTTCTCCCATTGATTTTTAAATACAAATATGCCTATCTATTGTATTTCATATTATTTTGTGAGTGAAAATTAAAATTAAAAATTAGTAAGGAATATGAGTTTTTTTCTGGAACTCTATAAAAATTTTCAAAAGTATCCGGACCTCACCTAAAATTACTTGTCGACCCCTGCTCTAGATTCATAATCCGCAGCATATTCGTCCTAGCCCTTGCCTCAGCTTGCCTAATTTTTTCCTGGCGAATCAAACCCTCTCCCTTTATTTCATCACCACCAGAAGCAAAATTATTTACTCTTATTATTTCTTTTAGAACAATCAAAAAGGATCAATTTACTGAACTTAAAAACGATCATCTTGAAATGGAGCGATTTGTTGAATGTGGTGAATGTGGACGTAAACTCCATCAAATTTGTGTTCTTCATCTTGAAGCAATATGGCCTCAAGGGTAATTAGTTTTTTTGGTATTTAGAAAATTTTATTTTTTATCATTTTAACTAAAATATTTTTTGTTTTAAATTTCAGTTTTATATGTGATCATTGTTTAAAGAAAAGAGGAGCCAAACGAAAAGAGAATAAATTTACTGCCAAACGACTTCCAACCACAAAATTAGGCACCTATATAGAATCACGAGTAAATAATTTTTTGAAGAAAAAAGAAGCCGGTGCTGGTGAAGTTGCCATTCGTGTAGTAGCAAGTTCAGATAAGGTTTTTATATTTCTTTTAATTCATTTTTTTCTCTCTCTCTCTTTGGTTTTTACACTTTTTTTATATTTTAAAGGTTGTCGAAGTAAAGCCTGGAATGCGAAATCGATTTGTAGAATCAGGCGATCTTTCTGAACAATTCCCTTACCGTGCAAAGGCATTGTTTGCCTTTGAAGATGTAGATGGTACAGATGTTTGCTTTTTTGGGATGCACGTCCAAGAATATGGAAGTGAATGTCCTGCTCCAAATACGCGCCGTGTTTATATTGCTTATTTGGATTCTGTGCATTTCTTTCGGCCTAGGCAATTTAGGACTGCAGTTTATCATGAAATTTTACTTGGCTATCTCGATTACGTCAAACAATTAGGGTGAGTAAATATTAACATTTATTATTTTTAAAATAAGCTTGTAAAAAAAAAAATAAATCTCCCTAACATTTTCCCATTATATAAACAATTCAATTCCCTTCCATTTTAAGCGATAAAACTGTCTATATGGCCTAATTCATAAAAAAAGAAATTTTTGACTAAGTTTTTAAAATATTTTTAAGGAATGTTTTGTTTTTTAATATTTGTTTTTCTGAATCTTTAAATTTTGCCAATTCGAATAATTTCGAAGATTATTATCTTTAAATCTCTGGGTAATAAGAATAAAAAATTAAACTTTAAATTGCTCTATGAAGCCCTTTAAACTTTTTCATATTATGAGTTTATTTTCTCTTTGTATTGTATTATATTTCTAATTTGTAACGGTTTTTTTTTATAAATTTTTAATTTTCCAGTTATACAATGGCACATATATGGGCTTGTCCTCCATCTGAAGGGGACGACTACATTTTTCATTGTCATCCGGCTGAGCAAAAAATACCAAAACCAAAACGATTACAAGATTGGTATAAAAAAATGCTTGACAAAGGAATGATTGAAAGGATAGTTTTAGATTATAAAGATATTTTAAAACAAGCCGTTGAAGATAAATTATGTAGCGCTGCTGAATTACCTTATTTTGAAGGCGATTTCTGGCCAAATGTCCTTGAAGAATCTATAAAAGAATTAGATCAGGAAGAAGAAGAAAAAAGGAAACAAGCCGAAATTGCTGAAGCCGCTGCTAATGCTGTATGTATTTTTTTTATAATAAAATTCATATTTTTTTTTTTTTAATTAAAAAAATTTTTATAATTTTATTTTCATTTTAGATTTTTTCATTACAAGAAGAAAGTGAAGTGGGACCTGATGGTAAAAAGAAAGGTCAAAAGAAAGCCAAGAAGTCAAATAAATCAAAGGCTAATCAAAGAAAAAATAGTAAAAAATCAAATACTCCTCAAACAGGCAATGACCTTTCTGCCAAAATCTTTGCCACAATGGAAAAACATAAAGAAGTATTTTTTGTTATAAGGCTACATAGCGCTCAATCGGCTGCGAGTTTGGGGGTAACTATCATTCTAATTTCTTTCATAATAAAAAAAAAATATTTGTTCTAATTTATAAACTTGTTCTTTAAAATAGTCAATACAAGATCCAGATCCGCCACTAAATTGTGATTTGATGGACGGCCGCGATGCCTTTTTAACGATGGCTCGAGAACGACATTTCGAATTCTCATCATTACGTCGGGCTAAATTTTCAACCATGTCGATGCTTTACGAACTCCATAACCAAGGCCAAGATAAATTTGTTTATACCTGCAATAATTGCAAGAGTCATGTTGAAACAAGATACCACTGCACTGTTTGTGATGTAAGTATGATACTTTATTTAGTTTTATTTTAAACGTAAACGATTAGGTTTACATTATTTCAGAAGAGGGAGAGAATATGCCATATTTCATATATAAGATTAGATATTTTACCTAAATTGTGAACTTTGATTTATCTGCAAATATTTACATATATATATAAACTATGTGGTTTGATATTATCTTTGCTAACTTTATCAAATAAAAGCAGGCAAAAATTGAGAGCTCAGATAGTTAATAATGAGTTAACTTGGTTTGAAGGTCAGTCATTTTAAACAGTTAAAATTAAGTCTAGAATTAATCATGATAGAACCCCCAATGAATTCTGCGTGCCCACACTAGTAAAAATTTGCATTGTTCGTCGAATGTACAGTTGAGCACAAATATTTGCGCCACAAATATAACAAAATTTTGGTCATAAATATTTGCGTTGTGAGTTGTGCTTCCCATTTGATTTATGTGCGACTCGTGCGCCTTTCTTCGACTAAATTGGCGGAGGCAACGCTTGTATCTTGTGTATGTTTATTTGTATTTTAATTTTTTAAATTGTCCCCCGGACACATTGAAAGATGAAAAAAGATTCCCCATATGATTCCCAAATCTGTTTGCTCTTTCATAAATCCAATGAGGCAAAAATCTTAGTTTGCGATCTTATAAGGCGAACACGTCCAGACTAGTGTACATTTGTTAATGCATGAAAGAATTTTTCCAAATGGCCCGGCTTTATGATTATTTTTAAATAATTATAATTATATTAATTTTAAATATATAAATAATTTTAAATATTAATATTTAATTGTATTCTTTGAATTTTAATAATCCTTTGTAGGTTATTAATAATATAAAATAGACTTTAGTTCTATAACCCTGTTTGTCTTTAAAATAAAAAAAAAAATTTTTTTTTTAGGATTTTGATCTCTGCGTTCAATGTTATGAAAAAGACGGACATCCTCATAAAATGGAAAAACTTGGTCTTGATTTGGATGATGGATCCTCGCCGTCAGATCATAAACAAGCTAATCCACAGGTAAAAAAAGAAATTGCTTTTTACTTTCTCTTACCTATATATGAAATAGATAATGAGAAAGTCAATCAATGTTTAAATTCCAACGAAACACATTTTGAGGTCCCCTTAGACTAAAAAATTTGAGTCTTGCAATCTGTGTGTGTTTACATGATTTCTCAAAAACAAAAAAATGTAAGAGGTTGAAATTTTATATTTAACCCATCTAGCTTTTAAATAAAATCGGCCAACGAGTACTAGTACTATACTAATGTACTTTTTTAGTTTTTTTTTTTTTTTTTTTTTTTAGATTTTCTTAAAAGTTGCTCTAACGATTTTGATGAAAATTCTTAAAACAATTATTTAGTTAAATGACCTTTTAAATTTATTAAACTTTATCACCCCTCAAATTGATTGGGGCCCACTTTACTCCTTTTAAATTTTTTGTTAATTAATCCATTCTAATGATATTGATTAAATTGGCTGTAGATATAATAAATTAGATAATCTTTAAGATGTATTAATCACTTTGCACCTCAAAATAGTGTGGGACCCTCAATTTAAAGGCTTATTTACATCCTTACATGATGAGCCACTGCGCACCTCGCTTGCGCATATCGGCTGGCCAGTCACCTTTCGGGATATAAACAAAGAGCGAGACATATGAAATTCACATTTATAAAACAAAATAAATTCAAGTTGGCTGAACATCCTAGGTAGGCTGGCTACCTAGGGGGTCTGACACAAAAAATCTGGTGGGACAGCACATCACTCAACTTTTCTTACCTTAGTTAAAAGAAAATTGTGTATGATGTGCGTTGTCGCATCAGATTTTTTTAGTCCCTTCCTAGGCCACTTAAATAATTTAATTTATATTTTAATTTTTAATACGAATTATCCAGGCATTTTTATTTATATCATTTGGTATCCAATTTGATTTAAGTTTTATCATTTTTTCAGTTCAGTTTTTAAGATTTATCGGGCTGCCTGGGATCCGAACCTACATCCCTTGGCTTTGAAGGTTATCAATATTGTCAATGTCAATACCTCTAAACTCAAGGCCATGGGGTGGAGTTTTTATTGGGTTATAATTTTCTCCTAAAAACACTTTATTTATGTGTATTTTAATTTTAATTTTTAGGAGGCCCGAAAACTGTCAATCCAACGGTGCATTCAATCCCTTGTCCATGCCTGTCAATGTCGTGACGCCAATTGTCGATTACAATCCTGTCAGAAAATGAAACGAGTTGTACAGCATACCAAAGTATGTAAACGAAAGACTAACGGAGGCTGTCCCATTTGTAAACAACTTATTGCACTTTGCTGTTATCATGCCAAATATTGCAACGTAAGTGATTTATTTATTTACTTATTTGTTTTTTAATTTGTTTAAACTTAATGATTTTTTTTATTCTTTAGGAAACTAAATGTCCTGTTCCATTCTGCTTGAATATTAAACATAAATTCAAACAACAACAACTTCAACAGCGACTTCAGCAAGCACATTTGCTTAGGAGGCGAATGGAGGTAAAATGTCTCTCTATCTTTTTTTAAATAACAAATGACAATTTAACTATATATTTCCGATACTCAATTTCCCACGATCATCATTACGATGATCTCTCTTCAGAGGCGAAAAATATTTTTAAAATCCTTCTTCGGTAGGACATATTTTAGTTCATAATTTGTATGCCAAAAAAGTAAGTAATTATTTTACTAATTACTAATTCATTTGGATTGCGTGTTTTCCAAAAAAAGATTTAGAAAATTTCCCTTTCTCTGTATGCGTGTATTTGTCTTCATTTACCCAATTTGTTCGAACTTTTTTTTTGGAAACCTTTCGGGTATTTCTTGATTTTTTTTCTTGGAAGGGAGAAAGTGATTGATTGCCTTGATCATTTGTATAATCAATTCTTTAATTTATCTCAGGTAATGAATCGTCGTTCAAGCATCGCAATTGGTGCCGGCGCTGGAGCAGCAGCTGGAACAGCCGGTGGAGCAGGCAACGGTGGTCTTGTAGGAGCTGGAGGTCCTGGGGGTCCAGGTCCTGGAGCCTTTGGAGCCTCTGCTGTTTCTCCAGTCATGGCAGGACCTCCCGGTGCCCAGGGACAAGTTGTTGTCGGCCTACAACAGAGTCACCCGGGCGCTGGAATGAAACCTGGAGGCCAAACACCTTCTGCTAATGTCCTTCAAGTTGTTAAGCAGGTATTTGAAACTTTATTCAATTTTAAATCAATTCATGTCCTCCAGGTTTTAGTTTCCTGCAATGAGACCTGAGTGTGCCCGATTAAACACACATTAAGCGAAAAGGGCCAGAGACCAATAAGGAGTCGAACCCTTCATTCTACTAAATTGCAATAATTCTTAAAATCAGGTGGAACTCGGAGAAAAAAGGAAAAAAAATTCTTTTTTATGTAAATCATGTTGAAAATAACAAATTTAGTAAAAATTCAGATAAGCTTAAATTTTATTCGCCTAAAAAAGAAAAAATTCACGAAATCTGATTAAATATTCAATGGAAGATAAAGTATTATTATTAATTGATAGTTTGATAGTTCAAAACCGCAAGCTGTATAAATAAATATTATTATACTATGGTTCTTGAAAATCTAGAGAGATAGTGAGAGGCAGAGAAATAGTTTTGGGTTGACCTCTTCTTTCTTTGTAACAAAGAAACATGAAAGCTGGGGAAGCGACCTTGCCTCTGAAGCATCTTTTGGAATTCACAGAACATCTAGAGTTTAGTTTTAATTAATATGACCAAAATGATTAGAAAATTTCTTTGAGTTCCTTAAAGGGAACATTGGTTGAGAAAAAACTCTCTGAATTTTTCATTTAGATTGAGTTTTTATTCCCAATGTTGAACTATGATCTTTAAAGCTTTGATCTTATATGATTGGTCTTTCAAAATTAAAAAAATTAAAGTTCTAAGCTTATGGAGAAAAATTTCAGATATTTAAATAGTCTTTTTCATCGAATGTTGTAATTAATTTGTTATCTTGTATTTTCATGTAGATCCTATAATAAACTCACTCAAAGAATTAATTGTTTGTGTAACTTTTAACTTATTGTTTTTTGATTAGGAATTTAGACTTTCACGATTATTGTTATTATGAGATCTTATTGTTATTTTAATTTTTTCCTAACCATTTCTTCTTCTCAAACCGGTGATGCAGGTTCAAGAAGAAGCTGCCCGACAACAAGCTCCTCAGCAAATGGGTGGATATGGAAAAGGAGGTGCCTCTGCTGCAGCGGCTGCAGCAGCTGCAGCGCTTGTTGGCCAACAACAACAGCCCGGCCAAGTAATGCCTCCTCCTCCACAAATGCAAAGGCCTCTAGGTCAATTGGGACCTTCAGGAGCTGCTGCTGCTCCCCATCTAATGCCTATGGACCAATGGAATGCTAGGTATATATTATTATTATTATAAATAAAAATGGAAAAGAAAAAATCAAAGCATTAAACTTAAAAATGACTTGTTATTAATAAATTATATTTTCTCTTTCTTTTTTTTCTAGATACCCAATGAATACAAACAATTTACGTCCAACAGCACCACAACAGGGTGGAAGCATGGTCTCTCTTGCTCCACCTCCCCAACCACAACAACAACAGCAACCTCAGCCTCAACAACAACCTCAACCTGGTCAATTACCTCTTTCTTTGGGGGGAGGCCATATGGCAGTTGCTTCTGGAGCAGTTGGCATTCGTCAACCCCCTGGACGACCTCAATTACAGAAACAAGCACTACAACAACTTTTGCATACATTAAAATCCCCTAATACGCCCGAACATCAGCAACAAATTTTACACATTCTCAAAAGTAATCCCGAATTAATGGCCGCGTTCATCAAACAACGCCAAGTTTATCAAGCGCAACAACAGCAACAATGTGGTGTTCAACCTAACCAAGCACAACAACAGCAGCAGCAGCAACAACAACAGCAAGTGCAACAACCTCAGCAATTACAACATATGCTTAATCAACAACAACAATTACAACAGCAACAACAACAGCAAGGGAGAATGCAAATGTCACAAATGTCTCAACATCAATGGTATGCGAAACAACATCAACTTTTGGCAATGCGTCAACAACAACAAACTCAACAAGGATTCCAACAACCAACTGCGCCTCCATATGGACAAACAGCGCAGCCCCGTTTGGCTGGTTCTGTTCGACAACACATGAGTTATCTTCCAGGAGGAGACCAAGGAGCAGCTTATGTGCAGCAAACATCAGCCCAACCTCAAAAACCAACGCCCCCTCCTGTACCCTCGCCACAAGGAGTTAGTATGATGGGGCCTCCAGGAATTTCAGTACAACAACAACTGATGCAATCAGTTCGCTCTCCCCCTCCAATTCGATCGCCGCAACCTAACCCTTCACCTCGACCTGTACCTTCACCTCGTAACCAGCCAGTACCTTCACCTAGGGGACCTGTTCCTTCGCCTCATCATCATGATCCAATGGCTAACGAAATTATGCTGTCTCAATTGGCTGTTGGACAAGTGGCCGCAGTTGCTGCAGCTGCTGTCGTGGGCGGAGTTTCTCCAGGAGGAGGCGCAGGTGGCGCTGGAGCTGGTGGAGGTGCTAATAGTGCAAACAGTGCTAATAGTGCAAGTGGTAATCCTGGTAGTGCAAGTGGTGCCGGCGGAGGAGGTGGAGGTGCTGGTGGTGGAGGATCAGTACCACCACCACCTCCGCCACCACAACCTCATCATCCCTCACCAGCTGGACAAGATTCCACGGACCCTACTCCCATGACGCCGCAAGATAAATTATCGAAATTTGTAGAACAATTGTAGCCCACGGGCGTTTTGGGTACTTAAGGACGAATGGGTGGGAAAAAGGGAAATGTGGGCCGCCAATCACTGCCGATTTTCGTATGAAAAAAAGAAAAATTAAAAAAAAAAAGAATTATCTAGAAAAGAGTTAGAGTTTATCTAATCTTTTTAAAGGACACCATTTTTATTTATTTAATTTCGTTTTTATGGTGCCATTCTCTTGTTAAATATATATATGTATATATAATATATATTCCTAATTTAAACAGACATTGTATACATATATTATATATATACATATATTGAGTTGAGTTGTATGATGCGCGTTTTGTCATTTTGGTGCGGGCCCCGTCCTTTGAGCGATTTGGCTTTGTAAGGCTGTGTCTTAAAAAAAAGAAAGAACCATTAATGGAAGAAATTATTAATAATAATGACATTTCCAAAAAAAAATAATCTGATAGAACAAAAGCAATGTTTAAATCATCTCCCCCTCTCCCTCATCATCACTATCATCCGCATATAATAAATAAAATAATATTAAAATGATAAATTCGCAATGTAAGACGAAAAAGAATTTTATTATTGAATTTATTCTACAACTAAAGAAAAAAATTATATATATAATAATAATAATATATATAAATGAAAATGATATATATATATATATATATTTAAGTATAAATATCTATATATATATATATTTGAAAAAAAAAAATTAAAAACTAAAAAACTTACAAAAATATTCTCCCAGAAGAACTGTGTAAATACATATATATATACATATTTATATGTATGTGTATATATATATATTTAGATATATATATATTTAATATATATAGTGGTACTCTCTCATGTCTTAATTAAAAAATAAACTAAAAAAAAATAAAAAAAAATACAAGAGTTGTTAATATTATAAATAATATCACTTTCGTGAGTTTAAATATTAATTTAAAAAAATAAATTATAAAATTGTAAAATAAATAAATAAATATAATCAACGGGAAAGATATTTACGTTAGGAAAAAAATTCTAAAAAAAAAAAAATGAAAGTAAAGCATCTTTTATGTGTTCGTTAATTTTATTTTTCAAATTTTTTTTTTTTAAATCAAAAAAAGTGAATTGTATAGTTAGTGAGAACTAAAAAGAAAAAAATTCTAGCTTTTTTCGAATGGCGCTATCATTATATATCTTTATGTATATATATATATGTATATATATATATATATATATTAGATGTATATGTATGTATATGTATATATAATGGAATTGATAAAAAGACTTAGCTAGAGCAAATAAATAATCTCCTTGTACCTCGAAATCATGTGACTCGTTTGTGCCGTGAGTTGAGTGTGCAAGAC
>JAAAKE020147270.1:754-12964 GCA_010014785.2 Anisolabis maritima | reverse complement strand
ACTCTCATGCTTCTCTCTTAATCCACCAGCAAAAATATACTAATAAGTACACAAAACTGAGTGAAGTGCTGTCACAATAGTTTATTGCGTCGGGTCCCCTAGCCGTTCAATCTACAGCCAATTTATTCAAAAGGGTTAGAGTAGTTTAAGAGGAATTCAGAAAAAACCTAAAAACGTACAAGATTAAAGTGGGCTCCAGACAATTTGCGGGGGGTGGGGGGGGGGGGAAAAAGGGTTAATACAAAACATTTCAAAGATCATCTGATAAATAATTTTTTTATGTATTTTAATAAAAATGACGTACGACTGCGGCGTTACCAGCTTCACATGTGGATAGCGTTCACAGTGGAAGTTCAGAGCCATAGTTTTTTGTGCAAATTTAGCAATATCATCATCTTTCAATAACTTTGCTCAGGGCGCGCTAAAGAGGACGGCTGCATTCCTCCTCCTCGCTCACCCTTTGCTACACTCCTCCACATGTTCACCACTATAGAGTACAGGTGATTATACTGGCGGCGTGTTGCCTTTAAAATAACTTTTTGGGTCCTTAGTAAAATCTTCTTGAAAAATTATTTCCCCAAATTAAACATTAATACACCAAAATAAAATATGCATTCGCATTCGGACTTGCGGGCTCGTTTTCCATATTGGGTCCAAGGGCACACTCTAATAAACTCAACTTAACTTTTTTTCTGATTAAAGCCGAGGTTTTATTTAATTGACAAAAAAAAAAAAGACAAAATAAAAAACCGTCAAAATTGCAAGTACCCCTTTTCCCAAGAGAATCGAAGTTCTTTCCTGAATCATATTATTACACTCATTAAAGTATGAGATAAATTTTAATATTGTATTATAATAATTATACAATTTGTTAAATAAATAATGAGAGAGTAAGAGAGAAGGGGAGAACTTAAACTGCTTAATTTTTAATGATATTCATATTACTTTACGAAATCAGCCAAATGGATAATAACGATTATTGCCTATTAAAAGTTAAATAGTTCAAGTTGAACATAACAAGTAAAGTAGCAATAATTTGGTTTCCCTGATTAAAACTTTTATTGGTGATTATATATATAATAATAATAATAATAATTCATTGAAGAATTTAATAACTTTAGATTTTTTTTTCGGGAAAAAAAAATAATAATAATAAATCACTTTTATGTATTTTAATTACAATAAATATAAGAAATTAGTCTCTTGACCTGGTAAAATTTATCAGATTTAAATAACATTACTCAATAACTACTTTATTACAAAATTAATAAATTGAAAAGTTTATAATTGAATTAAAGCAAAAAAGCGAAAGTAATAAAATAAATAAATACTATGTGAAATATGTATAGTGCTGGAATTTAGACAGATGCTAATTAATATATAAATATTAGAGCAATACTTTAATAATATTCCGATATTAATTGTGTAATATTGTTATTGAAGTTCCATTTGAATTTGGATTAAAATTTTTTAAAACATTCATAGATATAAGTAATATTAAGGCTAATGATGCTCTAATCTTACTCATTTCTATGAAAGTATCCATAGCTCAATGGTAGAGCAATGAGACGTTAACTCAAAGTCCCAGTGGTGGCAACTTTTCATAGATATAAGTTATAATATTTACTTATTTAAACTATAAATCTATATATTGATATTCCAGAATAACTTTGGAACGCCTGAAGCAAGTTCAACTAAACTTGGTATATATATGACTTACAATCTGGAGTTAAAACACGCCTAACACTTAGGAGTGGGAAGGTGGTGATATATAAAAATAATCGCCGATCCTAGTGTCCGTCGGATCCATAGTTTTCGGGGTTTCGGTGAAAAGAGATAGGCAAAAAACGTTTCCACAGAGGCAAGGGGAGAAACCGAAAGCGGGCTTCCCAGTTAGTAATTTATAAAAGACAAATAATACTAAATTTAAAAAATAGAACAGAGGCCCTTAGGTGGATGCTTGGACTTTTGAAGTCAATATGCGAAGTATAAGAGGGTGTTCAAATAAGAGATTTCATTTTAAATTGCGCGCTATTCTTGAGTCAAGGTAGCAATTGTGCTGAGAGCCTAGAGCATGTGATTTAACTTCCTTAGGCTTTTCTTCAGGAGCTTTTTTAAAGATAGAGTTTATGCCAATGATCCCGGAATGACGAAAAGAACGTTAGAGCTGTTATTCGCGAAAATGAACCGTCATTAACCGCCAAAAAGCCAATGGACAATTTCTTCAAAAGAATGGCCATCGGTGGTGGACTTGTGTCAGATGTTGTATTCCATTATTAATCGCATAGTTGTACTTTGGTTTAAAATTAAAATTTGATCACTTTTTCAAATATTTTTTCAATATTTCAAAATGATACCTCTTATTCTTTTAATCCAAATTTAAACATATGGACGCGTTTCTGACGTACGTTCTAAGGGGAATAATAAAATAATATAGAGAAATCAAGTTATATAAAATTTTTAACAAATAAAAAGGAACAATAAATAGAAAAAAGAAAAAGAAAAAGTGCGACGGAAGAAGAGGAATTATTTCTATTCGTGATTCTTGATTTTAATCAATTTAATGAGAGTAAAACAGGAATAACTGCAAAATTCAGGTTCTGTGAATTGAATCAGTACTCGATTTGTTAACAAGAGTTTATTGCTTTGAGGAGGATTATAAATATATTATTCAAGAAATTACTATGAATAATTCAAATTGAAAATATTTTATCGAAATTAAATACATTATTATATATATGCTATATATATTGGTCATTATCGGTCCGTTGGATTTTTGCACTGATTTGTAATGAATATGGTAGCTGATAGCTATATATAACCAAATAATATTTAGGTCAATATAATATTATTATGCCAATAGCTATTATGTTGTTATAGAAATTTTGCTTAAAAAATCTTTTATATTTGCATGTAATTTGTATGCATTTCATCTTTAAATAAATACATGCATACTGGTATATTTCGGAAATTACGTAAACAAATTTTGATATAACTATGCAAAATTAATTGTATATTTCTTAAAATAAATTTTTGAATTAATTTAAATTTATTTGAATTTAAATCAGAGTAGGACGCAATGGGCCCTCAAGAAATTAGCTTTTTTGTAATGGAGCAACTGAAAACTCCAAGCAACAGGAACGCTCTCCAATTGAAGAAGAATCTCTGTCGTTGTTTTATAGTACAGTCTCGTTCAAAAGTTTCAAATCTTCCGCTGATTCCATTTTTGATATGCAAACTTCTTGTTCAGATCGGAACGCATGCGCACATTGGCCTGAAAAGAAAGAGGCCCTCGGGCACTATCTCTTTCGGCATGATTGCTTCTCTATAAAAAAGATAAATAATTTTCTTAATTAATTTGATAACAAGGAAAACATTTAAATTAATTATTTATTCAGTAAATTTTAATCTTGTATTTTTTTCTTCACATATTCATTTGACCTTTTTTTTGATTCCTCAAATTGGAATACTCCTGGGAAACATGCTCGCAAATAGGTGATCATATCTTTCGAATCTCTAAAGTGATTAGTCTTCGTTTATTGTATTATATTCAATTTCAGGGGTCTCCAAACTTTTTTTTGTATGTGTGCCGCATTATTTGGTCAACCAAAATATATTTTGAATTATTTCCCCTTTATTTGGATTTTATATATTAATATTTCATTATCGTAAAAAGCGGAGATAATTTAGTATAATCATACTCCTGTTCTATTTAATGAAACTTTAGTAATGAGGCGAGGAGTGGGGGGCAAAAACCTTGCAATGCTAACGCCTCACGTTCCAAAATTTTCACAAAAACGCGAGGACTGCGACAGTGACATACAACAATGGCAACGCAGCAGTTATCCGCCGTACTAAAGTTATATTAAATAGGCTATAGGGAGTCTAAGTCAACACCCCCAACCTCTCAACTTAAAACGAGATTTTATTTATCATACAAACGAGATTTGCATCTATAAATTATTTTTTCAGCAATCTAATCTATAAACACATTATAAATTATTTATATATATTATACGAAAAACATTATCTTTTTAAATCCTCTCTATGGATATAAATTAACATATCAATATAACGTTTTAAAGAATTTTTTTTTCTTACAAGCGGAAATATTCCAAAAAAAAAAAAAAAAAGATTGGATAAGACGTTGGCTGGCGTTAAAAGGAAGTAATTTAGTGATTAATCAGTTCTTTCGGGACACTTGTTGATGCCCTAAGGCGATTAATAGAAAAAAAAAAAAAAACCAACACCTGGTCACTGTCATCGACGGATATTGATCTTGAATTGGTCCAAATTCACTTTCGCTAACCTTAGAAATATTACAAGTGTTCTTCGATTCATTCGTACTCGGATTTATTAGGCATATGAAAAATTAAACGTCTTCAACTATTTTGCCTTTTAATTAATCTCTCATGGTTAAGTAATACATTTTTATGAATAAAATAATAATAAATAATATTCAAAGTAAAAAAAAAATCAACAATATTTTGCCATTTGTTTTTGCCCTTTATAAATTACTTAAAAAAATAAATCAGATGACTTGAAGGAAAAAATTGAGTGGGTGGAAAAAAAATAAAACACACGAACTAAAGAGATAAATGTTGATTGGAATTAATCTTGAGAGACGCCGAGCTCCAAAGGGGCTTTAATATGATATATTAATTTTAAGGAGAAAAAAAATTCATGACGAATGTTTATTTATTTATTAAATGGTTTAACCTGGTGGTATTTATATCGTTTTCTTCTTCTGCTTGTTCCATCCTGTTGCTTGTCACTCGTCTGAATCATTTAAGTCCTTGATACTTTTCTCCTCTTTGTAATTCACATTTCAATATTTATAAAATTAAATACATTTTCTTATTAATTAGTTAATAAGGACCCTTGGAGTAGAGGGCTCGCTTCATGATAGAGGGGTCACTGATTCGGTTCCCATCCTGACTGATAAATTATTATATTTTCTACCAATTAATTTAATTAAATATGGAAGGGGACAAAAAAAAGGTTAAAAAAATGGAACAGATTGGAGAATTTTTTTAATTAGCTAAAATTTAGAGCTAATCATTTTTTTCCTTATAAATTAAATTATATTTTTATTCCAAAATAAAATTATAAGCTATATTTTCAAGAAAATTATAAAATAATCTAAAACCATGAGTGACTAGAATTAAGAATTAGGTTTGGAGACCCCTTCAGAAATATCTTATTTATATTGCCAAAAACACCTTGTTACCTGAGAGGGGGGGGGGGGAATCTTCTGAATTTTTCATAAGCTAAATTATTTAAATTCGGATCTCTTGACACAAAATCTATTTCAAATTTCTTTTTAGAAAATAAGGTCCATTTGAAGGAAGGTTTGGATGACTTTCTTCCCTATATTTTATTTATAAACCAAGTAAGAGAAAAATGGCGTATTTTCTTGGTTAGAAATGAAAAATTTGCCTCTATTTATAGAATGTACCATTTTTTGGGTTTTAACAGAGGAAGCCTGAAAAATGAGAAGCATCTATTTTATATAAGCTGATAGATTAGGTCAGCGCTTCTTCCCTTTAACCTCATATTGTTTCTCGATTTCGTTTAATTACTTCATGAGGATTTCTATTCTATGGATACGAACAAACGAGATGTAGATAATCTACAAAACGTGTCCCGGATCGAACATTTGGCACGAGACTTGAATAAGAAGAAGAAGAAGAAACAAAATTCGTTACTTTTGCCTTTAAAAGAAAGAGATCAGGAAAATTGATCTGTTGATCAAATGCTGATGATGATAGACTTCAAACTTGGCACGTTTGATTTCCCAAAAAAAAACATAACAATAGAAAAAGAATAAAAAAATAACAAACTTTTACTATTAACTTAGTAGAAAAAGATAGACTAGAAAAAAGAAGTCTTAAGAAACATTGATTGGATTTCTTGGAGAGGAAATTTGACATATAACCATGGAATTGAATAAAAATAGAAAAAAAAATACATTTCCGTTATATTTGTTCTCTCTTTTAGTAAAATAGTGGCAGATTGCTATTTTACAATAATTTGTTTTTATTTTTATTTCAAAATTTTGATCTAACTTATGTAATCTTAATTAATAAAAAAAAAATAAATAAACTAAATAAATATAACTGGTCATGTGGCAATCATCTAATTTCATTATATGATTTATCAAATATAATAATGTTTTAATTATATAACATAATATAGGTAATCATAAACTAAAAAAAATTTAGAGGTCCCATTTGAAATAAGTAAAAGTTTTAAGTGTTTATAAGTAGCAAATAAATTTTTTAAGATAATTTACTGATGGGGAGGAAATGGCATCCCTTAGGTTGACACATGGATGAATTTATTCGGTTGTTGCAAAAATAATTTCCGTCTTTAATGGAAAACTTTGAACACAAAAATCTCCAGTTCTACTTAACCGTTTTAATCGAATACTTATGTAAGGAGAACCGAAAATTCCAGAAGGCAGGCATTTTAATTGCATCGCCCCTGAACTTCATGCAAGTGAAAATGTTTAGCTTTCGAGTCATTTCGGGTCTCCTTGCCCACGTAAATCCAACCATGTGTCAACCCTATTTTAGTTATTAAGTTTATCTTATGACAAAATGCATTTAGGTATTTGAATTAAATACGCTTCTTCTAGATTTGGGTCCTTTAACAGAAGTAGAATAACAAGGAAAGAGAGGATGTTAGGCAGTAAAAAGTCTTAAATCCAGATATTTCAGTCTCATTGGGATGTTACTCTCTAGAATCATTTAAACACCAATGTATTGTTGTTTCACCTTCGAAATTGAGAAAGGTGTATAAACGCAAAGAACCGTCCCCTATTCTTTCTGAGATCTAGCCCACTGTTCAGGAATGGTGATAAGCTTTTTAGACATCAAGGAGTGTCGCGGGGCTAATTATAATTCCAAAAGAAAGATGTCTACATATAAATATCCGATTTGTTTTATTTGAGAGTGATTGTAACAGTTGGTACTTAATTCGTTATTCTTACAAAGCTCTAAGTGCAGGTGAATCAGGGATTTAAACTTTGTTTAATCTTTGCCTCAAATATTAAAATATTTTCATTTAGGTTTTCTGTTTTCATCGGGTCACTTAATTCGTTATTCTTAAAATCTTACTGAAGACAGAATCACTGTCGAAACGTCGCCTAAATAAAAATAATTATTTTAATTAAAAGGCAGCGCACATTTTATATCATATCCTTGCAAAAAACTCCCGCCTAATCAAATTATTAAAAAACATATTATTTTTATTTATGGAGACTTAAAAAAAAATTATTACCATATATATATTAATATAGTAGTAATTTCATTCAAATTTTACAGATGTATACAAGTTAATCTAATCTCGAAATGAATTTTATAGTCTATAAATTAGAGCAGCGTTTAATATACGAATCGAACGTGTTTTAATATTTCATATCTTATTCTCTCAATTATATAATTTCCTGGCGTTATTAATAAGTTTAATTTAATTCAAATTGAATTTAATCCCCGCCTTCCGTTTCTAGTCTCATGTAATTCCAACTAATTTCTATCGTAGGGCCGGTGGGTTTTCTTAAATTAAGAACTCCTCCAGCCTGCCTTCTCTTCAATTGATCCTCCCGAAAAATAATAGAATTTTATTCAATTTTTTCTTTAATAATTTATTATTTGGATTTTTAATGGCCTTCAGTAGAGCGTAAAGGCCACTTAAAAAATTTCAAATGAACAGGAGAAATGAAATTTTTTCTAAATCTCTTACAAATGAGAAAAAAATGTGACCCTCACATAAAAATTAACAACTGACTTTTGAGATTATTTATATGTAACACAAATGATTTACTCAAGAAATAAATTTGGCAAAAAATTAAGTGGTTATATAAACAGGATATTTCAGAAATATTTATTCCGCCAATTTTCATAAATTATCAGCTTTTTTTTTTTTTTTTTTAATTTTTTTGTACTGAATTAGTTCATTCATCTACCACCGTTTACAAATCCTTTATCGGCCTCCCCTATGTTACTTTATTTTCTATCGGTGGCCCTTCCTCCTTTATTTCTTTTTAAAGAAACGTCATTAGTGAGATTGTGGGGATGTGGAGTGAGGTGGCGAAGGGAGGACAGTCAGCCGACCGTTCATAGCGCGCTCTGAGCAAAACCGTTGCTAGGGAAATCACCTCATGTTGCCAGATTTTCACAAAAACGCTAAGTCTACTTACTCCCGCTGCGAATAATGCATAACAATAGCATCGCTTTGATCCACCGCTTAGAGTCCAGCACTGAAGTTATATTAAATAGAGTCTACTTCTATATTTATTTACGCTCCCATAAACACTGCTTTGAAGTCCTTTTTTTGAGGACGCAAGCGCTGCAAAGTCTAAGGGCCTATTGTGGAATCTATTCCAATTCTATATGATACTTGTTCACGTTAAAAACTTTTTTATTAAAAAATTCACTATGCAGGTGCGCGAACATGGGTATTCTATTGAATTGTTGCTTCTCTTTGAAGATTACTTCTTTTCCACTCTTAAATTTATTAATTTAAACAGTAGAAATTTTTATTCATGCATTAAAACTAAAATTTTAAATAAATCCTACAATAAAATAATGTTAACATGCCTTTTATGAAAAACAAATACGAATTTGGTCAGACGAGAGGGGAGGGTGACCTGGAATGGGTTAGAGTACCCGTAAACCGATAGGGAATGGTGTGTGACATTAGTGCACGACACACCAGGGGTAACCAACCGGGGAATGATTTTTTTTGTTAGAATTGAGGGTTTTTAAGCCTTTAATTTAAGGCTTTTCCCTCAAAAAAAAAAATATCATGAATTTGGTCTCAATTCATTCAAGATATAAATAAATAAACGCCTATTTAACCTGGTAAGATAATAAATGTTTCAATTTTATTTATCACATCATTTTAATGGTATTCTTAAATTTTATAAATAAATTATAATTAAGCTTGGAGGGTCCCATTCCTGGTGAGTACGAGTTGCCCAATCTAAGATTGGCATTGTTTCTCCCTGTATCTGCATCAACCGACTTCTTGCTGTCTTTGGATTCATCTAATTTTATTCATGCCTCTCCTGGATCTGTGTATAAATGCATGACAAGAAGAGGAAGATTTTTTGTATTTATAAATTAATGATGGCTGACTGCTCCCTGTTTCATGCGCTTGTTTACCGTAATAGTATGATACAAACTTTCAAGATCAAATGACATTTGTTAATTTTATTTCTATTCCTAAAAATAATTAAATAAACAAGATTTTGGGCCCTGTCCCTTGATGCAGAGGTAGAGGTCTTGCCTCACTTAACAAAGATCAATAGTCCGCGCCCCGTCCTGAGTGACAAATATTTATTTATATTATTTGGCTACCTATTAATATAAATAAATAAGGACGGAGTCTAAGTGGCTTCAGATGCCGATAAAGACTTAAAAAACTTTTTTTTTTTTAGACATTTCGACTCTACTTCTGCAGGTGTCGTCCGGCTTACATACTAGAATTGCGATAATTCAACATAAGCCGTGGGGTGCAGGTGGGGAAAAATAGTTTCTCATCTAAAAAATAGGAAATAATATTTTTTGGAAATTTCTCACAAGCGTTTAAAATTATTCAACTCTCTATTTCCCTCTCTATTATCTTTTTACCGATATATCTTTCATTTTTTTTTTCGTAAGTCCACCTAACTTCACTTAAAAAAATGTCAAACTGCTCGCAGCCTATGATTGAAACGTCATCATGACACGTTACTTATAGGCAATCAACTGTGAACATTTTCGGTTTATAATATTATATATATATATATTTTGAGATTGCAAAGGGGAGGGGATTGAACTCCCTCTGTTTATGGCTTGGTGCCTCTTATTTAAATTTCAACCATACTTGACCTTGGCCTTTCTAACCATAGCAAATATATTGACTATATTGCAAATTTAATTCTAATACAAAAAAATTCTGTCGCACCATTTTTTTTGACAATTAATATTTTTATATTAAAGCCTACTCGTTAAATTTTGAAATTCCTATTATTAAACAATAAAAATAAAAGTTTTTAAACAATTAAGGAATTTCTGATCTAGGAAAATAAACGAGACATTACTTATTTGGAGAACATTTCCTTATTTATACTGGGCGCCACCAGAACTAATTTCATCGGAAGGGGAAGGCAAACAAGGATCTCACATTTTCTTTATCTCTTTCTTTTGTTATTTTGATTAAATATTTATAAACTTTTTTAAAATATAATATAAAATTTGGCAAAATTCCAGGAAATGGAAGGGGGACTAAGTGATGTTTCATGCCTTTCATGGTAAGGTCACCTGAGAATCCTCCAGCCATTCAAAATTAAGCAAATTCTTTGGTGCGAGACTCAAGCCAATTAGAATGAAAAATTTCTAAAAAGGCGCCTGAAAGCCTCGCTGACGAAATCAGTACCGGGAGAGCATTCACAGGCAATCAATCCATGTCGCTTCGCCCGATTATTTCATCCATTTCTCGCATATTTCTCTGTATTTATACTATCACCTCTTGGCTTATATGTAATACCTAGTACTCTGGAGAACTTTATTGGGCTGTGCCTTCCATTCCAATTGATATAAATAAATAATAAATATGCCTGGATAATCGGTATCTTAATAAATATATACATGTATCGTTGGAAAGTCTATATGGCCGAAAAAGATTTTAAAAAAAGAATCTCGTTTTTGATTGCTAGAAGAAGGCTAGTAAATTTTTCGATTATTTGCTCAAGAGCTCCGCTAGAATCTAACTGTCAGTCTGTCCGCAAAAGAAATAACACTATTTAAAAAATTGAATTAAAATTAAGTTTTTAACACGAATATGGCTTATTTTTAATTTATTTTGTCCCAAACGCTTCAAATTTTTTCATTTGTGGAAAAATGGATGATTTCAGATTGTATTTATTCAATGAAAAAGTTTATTTATTTTGCAAAATTAATTTTTTACCGGTCCGCAGGAAAATGTTACACCAACGAACGGAAAAGGTTGAGAAACGATGCTCTAGAGCGTACCATACATGCTCATTAGAAGAAATTAACAATTCAGTATGCCTCTGTTCTGGAGCAATTAATCAAAAAATCCATTAGTGATTGGATTGCCAGCAAGCACAAACAAACAAATAATTGATAATAATATTTATTTAATGAAAGAGGAATATTAAAAAAAAAAGTAGCAAAAGTTGGTATAAAAACAATTAATTACAACTTTTATTTGATAATTTTTTTCTCTTTTGCTGCCAATCTATCAGGCTTTGCAACTCCGGAGAGGAAAGTGACGTTCGGTTTTGTGGTGCGCACATCAGTTTATTTTTTTATGGAGGTATTAATTTTTTTGAAAAATGAAAGTATTTGCATTTCCTACCAGGACGTATGTCCTCGTTATTTATTAAAAATTAAAAATTCATTTTCGGAGGTTAATTTCGTCAGGGACTTTAGAAGTGAAGGTCAAAAAAATCAAATAGTCTAAAATGAAACGAATCGTCATCTCTTGAGTCATTTGGGTCACGAGAGCCACCTTTTTTGCTCTAAAATTCCTTAATAGATTTGGATTAAATGAAGCCAAAAAATGACCGTAATTACTTTCCAAAATTAAAGCCGTTCGATATTTTTATTGCAAAGAAGTATATAAAAAAAAAAGTCAGGTACGAAATGCAATAATGAAGTCAGGAATGGCAACCGGGACAGTCATTCAAATAAATTATTGCTTTCTTATATGAAGTTAATAAAAATAGGCCTATAAGTCAGGGGTGTCCAACTATTATTAGAGTTCTAACAAATATAGATTAAACAAATTAACCAAAAATCATTATTTCGTTTATTTATTTATTTCCTTAGAGACTCATTTTTTTTTTCTATTTTTACTAATGAGTATATTTACCATACAAAAACTACAAAAGTAAGATTGTTTTGAACTAATTTTTGAAATGAGCCGATTGGTCGACTTTAATTGTATTCTTTCTTAGACTATGAATGTCAAGAGTCACAAAATTTGCCGCCAGTTGGTAAAAAAGAAATACTTCCGAAGTCTTGGGGAGCATCAGCCACCTTAGTTAGGGTGGAAGAATAGGAATTTATTATTAAAAAACAAACAGACATCCCCCCCCCCCCCCCCCCCCCACCCCCCAAAAACAAAATTGCAAACACAAAAACATCTTACTGTAATATTTTCAAATTACAATAAATTACTCTAACCCTCATTCTC
>JAAAKE020147259.1:0-12965 GCA_010014785.2 Anisolabis maritima | reverse complement strand
TGAAAGTCAGTCCCACAATTACAGACACACTTTCTATTTTTGAATAGCGACAAATTCTTTTTTAAAGGATTTTTCGTGTATATATATATATATATGTGGAATAATGTTTTCCCGGGTTGGCCCGCGCGGGCACATACAACAAACGGAAACCTTCCAAAACATATATATATATAAAATATATAATTATATATAATTTCAATATTTTTAAAATCGATAAAAACATGATAAATTTTTTTTCAAGGGCATGGCAAGCTAAGGCTGTACTTTCTCGTTTGTTTACTATTGAGAGCGCATGTTAACGCATTAGTTGGGATGCTTTTCTTTTTGTGGTTCCAATGTATAATGTAGAATATTTTCATTACATTTAATTTTATATATTAGCATATATATATGTATGCAAGCTCGTTCCTCTTTAAATTTATATATAATATAATATTATATATAAGGTAAATTAAAATAGTTAACTGGCTACCTACGGCGTTCGACACAAAAAAATCGGTGTGATGTGTGACCGTTTTTTTTTTTATTTTATGAATAAACAATATTTTTTTAAAGTTCCAAATACCCGGAACAAAACAATACACTTTTATTTATGAATTACTTAAGGGTTTGCTTAGTGATTAGAGAACAAATTCAACCGAGAGTGAACAAAGAGCTTAATCAAGCGTTAGTTAATATGTTAGTTCATTTGAGTGTGAAAAGCAATTTTAATCTAGGAAAATATAATGAAAAAAAAATATTTTTGGGAAAATAGAAGAGTCCAAAAAGAGCTCGTAAAATTATTTTTTAAAATCAATATTTAACTCCTTATCTGTCTGTATGACTTCTTTAATCGTATACAAATAAAAATTTAAATTATAATTAAAATTAAATAAAAAATATAAAAAAGTGCAACTAATAGCAAATCACACCACTTACATTTATTAATACTTGCTTGAACAGACTTTTCGGCATCTGAGGCTATATAGTCTTTTTAAACGATACATGTATATATTTATTACGATACAGATTATCCAGGCATATTTATTTATATCAATTGGTATCCAATTGATTTAAATAAATTTTCATCGGACTGTCCGGGATCCGAGCCCGCACCCCTTGGGTTTAAGGTTATCAACATTGACATGTCAATATCTTTAACCTCTCGGCTAACCTATGTCTAAATAAAGCCAGGGAGAGAATAAATTTAAAAAAACGTCTCGGCCTCGAGGGGGGGAGGCAGACATGATTTAAAAATATTTATATTTTGTTACTATGGTAACCATATCTCTAAGTGAAGCCTCCATCTGGGGAAGGAAACGAGATTCTACTTTCTAGAGTAACCATAATGTGTCAGACCCTGACACAAATAACTGAAGAAAACCTATCTAATGTATTATAAATACTATCAATTCAATCAAAATCGTTAGTTGGTTTATGAGAAAAACATAAAAAGTACAAGAGCAAAGGGGGAGGGGTGGAAAAACTATTAGAACAATTCAAAGATCCTTAAAAAATAATTGATAAATGAATTTTATTCAAAATCATTAGAGCGGATTTTATGAATATAAAAAAAAAGTAAAGGCCTAGAACTCTGACCGATTTTATTGAAAAGCTTGCTGTTACAGGCGACGTAGATACAAAGTTTAAATGTCAAATTTGAGTCTCAATTTTTGAGATATTTTGTGCATACATACACAAACATACAGCTATTTTTCCGAGATCCAGGAGACCTCAAAACGTGTATATCCGTTGAAATCTCGACTTCAATAGCTATCTCTATTCTATATATCCCATATATAGATTTAAGTAAAAAGTTATTAAATAAGTAGAAATAATTTAAATTCCCCTAGAATTATTAGAGAAAAATTAAAATTAAAGCGAAGAGGAATAGCTTCGAAAGAATAAGTGTGAGCAAGGAAGGTAGTCCAGTAAACAAGGGGAGAAAATCGAATATTCTCTATAATCAAATGCCAATAAAAACAATTTTCCTCTTTTTTTCTTTGCCTTTAATTGCGTGTTAAAATCATGGGTTGGCATATCTAAAGCAGTTGCGACTGAGAGAAGAATCAAACCGTCACAGGGCCTGACACTTAAATGGGGAGAAGGGGGATGGAGATAAATGCATAAAGAGAGTTAGGTATGCGGCTAAAGAGAATATTGGTTAAAAAAAATTAATAAAATATAAAATATATTTAAAGATATATAAAGTTATATGCCATTAAGTTAAAAAGTGAGGTTTTCATCTACCAATAAACAAATTGTAACCCACTCTACTAAAATCCCATATTCTTGTGATTAACAGTCACATTGACTGATGAGATGAGATAAAATAAATAGGTCTATTATTTTAGGTAGCGTTCCATTGTAATTCACTACAAATGATATTTTATTTACGTATCTGGGGAAAATTTAAAATTTTCAAAAATTAATTCTGCCCCAAGAAAAGAATATTCGAGAAAAATTGAATCCAACCCAATATAATAATCATGCTAAATATACTTTCATTTCCAAATTTCAAGGGTAAATCACTTTTCATGCTGGTATGGGCACCTGAATTTTAAATAAATTTGAATTAATTGATAAATTATTAAGTTTTGTATATTATGTGCATTTGATTGGTCCAATTAACAAAAATAAGAGAAAGTAAAATCAAATAAAATTTAACATTTTATATATCTTGGTCAATCTATTATATAAGATTATATATGATTAAATAAAGAAAAAAGTTTCATTTTTAAATTCAGAAAAAAAAACAAAAATTTCGTGCATTTGCAAAATGTGTGGTAAATGAGGCTGGATATTCTTTCACTACAAAATTAAGACATTAAATAATGCAGCACTCGTGATTTTTAAAATAATATAATTACTATTTTAAACGTGTATTAAATTTGAAGGGTAAGGAACATCTCAGAATGAATTATTCAAGTAAGCCTGTGAAAATTCTTTGTCAGTATATAAAATGTGAGTGTTGAGAGGGTGATTTAAGTAGGCAAGTATAAGTTCTTTGTGAGTGTATAATATATATGCTTTCAACATAATGGTGATTGCCTTTAAACTCCGAAATTATTTCCAAACACCCTTTAAAATATCAGAGTACAGAGCATATAGTAAAAGAAAAAAATCCTAGCTGCTCTTTATAAGACATTTCTTTACAAATCTGACAGCTATATATATATAAATTATTATTATGCAAATTATATATATATATATATATATATATATATATATAGTGATAAATATAATAAGACTAATTTGTTTTAATACGGCAAATTAATAAATTATTTATTAAACTTAAAATTTAAAATAGGGAAAGTCCAGATATGCTGAGAAGTTGTATAGGGGGAACTTGTTTTGTTCCCGGGCAAATTAATCGATCGGTTCTCTAATTTGATATAATAATATTTGTATACGTATATAAATATATATATTAATATTTGAGATTTTTTCAGAAGAAAACCAATTTATCAAAATAAATAAATTTAAATAAGTAATAAGGATATAAGAGGGTTAATAAACGAAAACTTAAAAACAAAAAACCAAGTGTACCTGTTAATAGGCGAATACTGGGAATTGAATTAGATTTTCTTGATGATAAACGAAGTCCTTAGTTCAAATCATACACTTTTAAAAAATTTCTTTACATATTCAGATGAAGAAAAGTTCAAACGCATAAAAAATTTGCTTTTAAGTTCTGTAAATTATAAAAAACAGAGGTTAGAATTCAAATGTAAATAAATAAACAATAAACAATTGAGAAAATAGAATCACATGAAAAATTTATGAAAAGTATCTTTTAATTAATAAAGTATTTTAATAGATGTAATAAACAACACCTTGTATCCATCATTTTTAGAGGAATCAAAATCACTTGAAGTAGATATAGAAAAACTGAATGATGCAACTGTTGGTACTCATCATTGTCTAAAAGCTGATTTGAAAAATAAATATAAATTTTTCAATTGAAATATCTTTTTTTTTTATTTAAAATTGAAATTCTTTAAAATTTCATATTTAATTAAAAATTTTATTTTAAGAAAATTTTAGAAATATTTTTGTTAGAATGTTGGTTAAAATAGAAACACATGGAAACTAAAAAGAAAATATAAACGGCA
This sequence comes from Anisolabis maritima, assembly GCA_010014785.2. NCBI lineage: Eukaryota > Metazoa > Arthropoda > Insecta > Dermaptera > Anisolabididae > Anisolabis > Anisolabis maritima. The sequence goes on along the minus strand of JAAAKE020147259.1, from coordinate 8,871 downwards.
TTTACATGTCAATAAGCTAACTGGCGCCAATAAAACTAGCAACAGTGTAAATAATTTTTAAAAGACTTGCGTGCAAGTTATATCTTTGCATCGCGTCAATAAAAGTTCTCACTGCATTTGCGGCGTTGCCATTTTTTACTGGCGCTAATGAATTTAAACACGTGTAAAAGCGGCATAAGGTTTATTTTCAAATGACAGCTTTTTGATATTTTTTATTTGACTATTTTCTCCAATAATCCTGTATTTTGTTGAATTCAAATTAAAATGGAAAATATTTTCTCAAAAGAAGATTCTGTCTTAGATAATGAACAAGATATTAACTTAACTACAAATTCGGATGGTGAATATAATGATTCTCAAGATCATGAAAATGACAGCCTTAATCCTGAAAATTTGCAAATTTCCAAAGCAGAAAGCGAAGGGGAAGATTCACTCTTTCATAGATATGACTCAGATGATAATGGACCTGAAACAAAACCCCTCAAAGTCGATAATGCCTTAGAGAACATTCTTAATTCTAATGATTCAATAAATAACTCAAATACTAACAAAGACATACATGATACTAACTTGAGCTTTTCTGACAATTTAATGATGCCATCTCAAGACAAAAAAGAAAAAAAGAAACCCACAAAAAGTAAAAGAGAATTGGAAGAAGAAGAAAGAGAGAAAATGCAGTAAGTTGTAATTATTAATATATTTAAGCCCAATATTTAATTTAGTTTATTGCTAATGGACCTAAATACTCTTTTCAGAGTTTTAGTTTCTAATTTTACTGAGGAACAATTAGATAGATATGAAATGTATAGACGTTCTGCATTCCCTAAAGCTGCTATAAAACGGGTATTGATTTTCTTTATTGATGCATTTAATAATATATTGTTTAATTATATTAATCTTTATTTTAAACATTTTTTAGTTAATGCAAACAATAACTGGCTGTTCAGTCTCACAAAATGTTGTTATTGCAATGTCCGGAATTGCGAAAGTTTTTGTAGGAGAAGTAGTTGAAGAAGGTAAGGACAATATATTTTTTGGTTTACATAGCCAAACCTCACATTCTTCGAACAATCTTTCTTTTCCTCCAAATAATGGTTGTGTTTATTGTTGATGGGATAGCTTCGTAAGTTCTGCAAGTCTAACTAATGACTCCGGCACCTAATTTCACCAACATAGTCACTTAGTCCAAAATTTATCAACCCAAACAAAAGAATTCTTGCTGCGTTGTATTATAATAAACGAGAAGGCAATAAAAACTCGAACGATGTTTACTGGTTAATTTTCAATCCAATTTGGAGTTGTATTTATGCTCAAAGGTGGTCACTATGGATTTGAAATACATATATTGGTTTGTGAGTGATGAATGACTGATCATCATACTTATCACTGAGACTGTATCATAAATCAAATTAACATCATTGACACACACATATATATATATATATATATATTGTTATATCTATTCCAAATTCATACTGACCAATACAAATACAACTCTAGGCCTCAGAAAAGAAAGAATATAAATGAAATTAAAAAAATGTTTCTAGTGATTATTGCTGGTGGAATATATATATATATAAATATATATATGTTCTGGACCAAACCACCACCACATCCACATCCTGATCCATCGACCAAACTTAGGGACTAGCAAGATTGCGACCCCGAAAACAAAAACAAACCACCTCTACCATCACTTTCTAACACAAAACTCTTGAAAATGGCTCCAAAAGGAGAGCCGAAACGAGTTAATCTCAACAATCAACGCGGACCAACCCGGGAAAACATTATTCCACACATATATAATCTATTAATCTTAAAAAATGAATTTAACTATTAAAGGTGAATACCACCGAGCGATTCGATAGCAAGTCCTAGTTGCTATCGAATCGCTCGGTGAGGCTCATGTTTCACGCCTCCAAAGAATTTTATATTATCATCGGACGCAGCTCCACTACAAAACCACATTGAAGGTTGACCAAAATATTTGCCCAAGTAGAGTTTGAGAAACAACTTGTTTTATTTCTCCGAGCCCTTATAGAATTTTATTATTATTAACGAAAAACTATATAGAATTTGTAATTTTTTTTAGCACTGGATGTAATGGAATATTTAAATGAATCGGGACCTCTGCAACCAAAACATCTTAGAGAAGCAGTTCGACGATTGAGACAAAAGAATGCTATTCCAAATGGAAAACCTCGGAAAGTTCTTTTTCGAAATTAAGACATATTAAAACAATTTTATAAAACAAAATTGAAGACTCTTAAATAAAACCTATAAAAATGTATAAATGATTTTAAAAATTGTAATGCCAAGCTTTACGCTTTACTGTATTTATGAAAGATAAATAGCTATTTAGAGAGATTAAAGTAGCAGACTTTCGAATCTGAAGTGCGATACATTCAGAGGTCAGTCAATCGGCCTTCTAGTAAATTATTCTTCATCCTAATTCAAGATGTGAAAACTCATCCTTTGGGTAAATAAGGTCCTTCCTTGTATAATGCCCCAAAAATTAAATCATCCCTCTTTAAATGGTATCTATATATAATAAGTCCTATACTACATCTTTCCTGCACAAACTTGAGAATCAAGTAATTTCTAACATATAAATTTACTATAAAACAATCAATTTAATGTGTGATAACTTCTGGAAACATTTTTTTTAACCAATGATTTTTGTGATTCATTGTGAATTTTTGTTTATATATATATATTTGTTAATAAAATGTCGCATAATAGTAATGTTTTCATTTTGGCCAAGTTAAAAAATATGTATTTAATTATTTGAGAAACTTCCATAAATGCTCTGCAACAATATAAATATTTTGTAAATTTTCTCAAACTTAATATATTTTTATAACAATTATAATCTTTGTAAAACAAAAGAAACCATTTTTTGAATGTTCTATTATCCAAACCTATCCCTTTATTTTCGTAAATAAAATGATAAATGTTTTATTAGTTGCATCTGAGAATAAAATAAGACTTTTGAGCCCATATATGGATAATTTTGGATAGGGGTTTCTCAATCTCTTTAATATAACTTTTATAATTTATTGGCTTTATACTTTTACTATAATTTGAAAAGAAAAATATGGACAATAAAAGAAGGGCTAAGAAACAAAGTAAGAAGGGTCAAACAAAATTTATAAAAGAAAAAACAAGGTGGATTGGAGGCATGGTTCTTCTTGGTAGGATTTCTAAAAATGAACTGATATGAAAGAATAATGATAATTATTTGAGATGTTATTGTTGTTTGTTTTACTTCTTTGTTTTATTAATAATAAGGCTGCAAAAAGAGTAAAGTAGTGGGCATGTGCACGTAGCAACAGAAGAGAAGAAAAAGTTAGATAAAAAGCTTAATTAAAAAAAGCAGAAGCAGAATATTACTTAGAAAAAGATATATAAAATTTCAAGAAGGTCATAAAAGTCATTCTTTTTTTTTTGAAATGAAGAATAAGAGGGACGGTAAAAATTCCAGAGCTAAACTTTGTGTATTGATAAGAGAGCTAATTTACATTTTTTTTTTTTAAATTAAAATAAAATAATCAGGTTATATTTTTAAGAATAAAACCGTACTTTAACACTTTACTTTAACAGATATTTAAAAGAATGTTTAAATTTTTTTTTGTTATTTTACTTATTTTTTATTGTTTTAATATAAAAGATATTTTGAATTTTTAATAACTATTTTATTTACAATTCATCCTTTTATAAAATAAAAACAAATATAAAATAATATTTACAGTACATGAGTTGGCGGCCACTATTTAGGAAATTATTATAAAAATGAAATATCACATACAAAAATGATTTTTCTGTGTTATCATTCAAGATATTTTTAAAAATATTATTGAAGGACATTCAGTATGTGAGCCAATGGAATTTATTGTTCATAGAAATTGTTATTGAAAATATACTCAAGATTAAATGTATATTTGATAGGAGCTGTCGCTAGATTATATTTAAAAAATTAATAAATAATTGCCTTTATTCTTATTTTCTTTTTTTTTTTTTTGAATTTTTATTTTATTTTATGTAAATGTCAGAGCGCAGTATTCAGATTTTTTTATATAATAGAATGCGTTGCTCTTTAATATATATAATACATAATATATATATTAAGTACGAAACTAGCAATCAAGTGCAATTTAATAATAAACAATTATTAAAAAAAGATTCGTATATAAAGTTAGATTCTAATTTTTAAGTGAACAACATTTTAAAAATACATTGACAATTCTTATTATTTTAAAAACAAAGATATTTTTAATAACGATATAAAGAACATTGTGTTCAAAAGCATATATATTATCTCAAAAAGATTTCTATTAAGTTTATAATAACAGGTATCATTTTTTTTTTGTTTTATTTACATGAACAAGATTGGGCATATTGTTCTATTCAAAATATTTAAAAATATTTTTATTTATTGTGTTCAAATTCTTTCAATAGATGAGGGAAGATATAATTTTGTCAAAAATTTAATCTTGAGAGATTGCCATTCTGATGATATATTATATATCATCAGAGTGGCAATCTGATCTGATCTAATGTATCATTACTAATTGATCAAGTATGAGGGAAGGAAAGTCCTAAGCAAAGGTTCCCCCACTCCTTATTTTAAAAATAAAAAGCTTAAGGAAAATAGTTGTGTGGTCAAGAGTCTTCGAGCTCTTTGGTAGGGGTTTCTTTTCCATCAATGTTTAGGGGAAGGACAAACTTTCGATCAAATTGTGACTCGTGTATAATAATAAAACTTGTTTCCTTTTGTTAATTTATGAGGAAAAAATATTATTTTTATATGGGGCATTGTAAACACATTTTGGGTCTCAGGAGATATGCCAAAAAATGTTGACATTTTTTATAACAAATACCCTTTATTTTTTAACTTGGACGAAATTTATTAATTATTAGTATTCTTAACAAAATGCCAAATAAATTTTTAGGAGAATTTACTATTTTATTATGTGATGCATAGAAAATTAGTAAAATTGTTTAGCCAAAATATTTCTTTTCGTTAGGCTTCGGTTTAGGTTTGAGGTGTTATCTATTATTAATAATTCATGTATGGATACATGTGAGCCAATCTGATCTAAAGATACATTGGATTTCAAGACTGAAAATAAATAAATTTCTGCTGTTTTAAGCTCGAGCACGTCAAGAATGGATTTGGTCGCATCATATATTCTCTAAAAATCCCCCTGGATCGCTTCAATATATTCTATGGTGATTCGCACATTAGTACGGTGCAATTACCCCATTATTAATATTAACGATAGCCTATAGAAATATATGGAAGCGAACCAGGCGGATTTTTGCAGTGTGGCCCGATCCATTCTGGTGTACGCCTAGTCTAGTTTTAATGACTTCTATATCATATATAGTATGAAATTTCCCAACAAATAAATTATTCAAAGAATGTTTCATTCATAAGAAAAATATTAAAAAATTCTAAAATAAAAAATTAAATAATTTTAATTTATTTCGAATACTTATTTCAAGTTTCATTTTATTTTATATTTTGAAGTTTTTGAAATTGTATTTAAAATGTACAAAGATGATTTTTGCCCAACCGTGAACATGAATAAAGTTTTATATTATTTAATAAAACTGAGCATTTTATGATTTGAACTTTGATTATTTTTCTATTCTAAGTATATTTATAGTTTTTTTTTTTTTTTTTTTTTTGGTATCTTATTTAGAATTAGATATTAATTTACATTAATTGATATCCAATTTAATAAAAATAAATTTTATCGTTCAGGAGGGAAAGCAAACCACTGACTCTTAGATAAAGAAGCAAGAGCTTTACCTCTGTCCTAAGAGACAAAGGCTGGCAATATTTTGATTCTATTAATGGATTTTATATAAAATATAAAATGCAATATCTATGTATTGGTTTAAATTAAAATGCAATAATACAACATACTTTTAACTCTCAAAACTAAATACAAATTTTTTTTTGTGAATATTACTTTTATAAAATTTCCTTTAAAGAAATATTTAATCATTTCATCAATTCAGTTTTTTTTTTGCTAAAATCGATAAAAAAAAAAAAAGATAAAAGTTAAAGCTTTTTTAAATCAGTTAGCGGCAATCCAAAAGAAATGGCTTTCGTTTCTCTCTCTCTCGAATTTCTCTAAACCGCTGGTCACTATTATTAACGTTCTAGTATTCAGAAGAAAAAGGTCCATTTAATTGGTCGTCTTTCTCGCACGACTGACAATTTCAACAAGTTTGTTGGAGAAGAATTTATAGAAATGGCAAAGGGGTGAGGGGAAATTGCAAATATTTCATCAAACTCTGAAGATAAATATGGAAATAAATTAACGTCATATTTAGATGAAAAAGATTTTTTGAGGAAAAAAATAAACCAAAAAATTTTAAACGTTTCTCGTCTTCAAAAAATATTCCTTTCTTATGCTTTTTCTGTAATATTCAATAAATTAATTATAGGCTTTTTTTTTAGTCTTTTCGGCATAAGAGACCCTATAGGCTTGAAACGATACACAATATATTTAGTACGATACTTGTCATCCAGGAATATTTATTTTTATCATTTGGTATCCAATTGATTTAAATAAATTTTCACCAGAATGCCTGAGATCCGAACCCATATCCCTTGGCTTTGAAGGTAATCAATATTGACATCGTCGCTATCGCTAACATCACCGGGGTGGGGGCATTCAATCAATTAAAAACAATTAATTTCTTTTTTCAACATGCTCATTATTAATAAATTATTATTTAAAAATTTTTCCAAGTACGTAAACGACTTTAGTTGATGTTGATTAAAGGACACTTAATATTGTAACTGTAACTGTTCAAGTCGGCCAATAGATGGATGGTGAGTGTAGAGAGGCAGAGGCTGGAGAATGATTTCTTTTCAGGTAAGAGAGAGTTGTGACACGTGATTAAGAGGAGCCGCAGGGACCACCGAACGAGATAGATGTGTCCTTATTTGGGAAAACTAAATATAATGAAGTATCTGAACGATTTGTTATTAACGTCAATTAATTTTGTTTGTCTGCACTGTGTCTTCCCTGAGAATTTAACGGCACAATTTATTAGTCCATCATCAGTCACTTATTATTTATAACGCCTAAAGTTGTTATGGAGAGATATGTAACAATGAATGTATACACAGATAGGGAGTGTCTTGCGGAGGCGTGGGAGTCTTTTATGTCCGAAATGGCTGGCTTTAGCAGCCAGAGGCTTTTTCTATTGATGCAACCAGCCTTTTTTCCTTCCTCTTCAAACTCACGAAAGCAACTTACTTCGACACCATCGATATATTTTTGTTAAGGTTAAGAGTAGATTTCTTAGTAGCCTACAAGATGGATGTTCAGGAGAAAATTTTTTTAATAAATAATTTTTATTCAATTTTTCCATAAAGCTCTTTGCCTGACGAAAAATTTGAATAAACATTATTACAATTAAATTCTCCTATAGCCGCCAAGAACATTTTTAACATATATAAAAATAGAATACATTTGAGGGGGATAGTATACCGATATATTATATTACGATAACTACAGAAAAGACAAATGTCTCGTACGCAAAAAAAAATTTTGATAGGATAGAAAAATTTTTACTTAGATTATATTTCATTATTATTATCTGTTATGAATTCAGTTCGCGAATGGACATTGGAAGCCTCATTTTTAGGGGAATTTGCAATCCTAAGAGAATCATAGTAAGAGTGAAGCCTTCTTTTCTAATAGAAAATCAGTAAAATCGTAAAAAATCAAATTTAAAAATAATGAAGTTAAGTAAAATAATGATTTATTGATGAGAACCCTAACTATTAATTATTAATAATGAAGATAGGATAGGTAAGGTTAGGTGGAGGCGATTACCTCCCCCGCTGGGGAGACTTACTTAGGCCGGTAAGAAAAAAGATTTAAAATGCGCATTTTTTTTTGTTTTTATCATTTAAGACAAAAAAAAATCCTTAGTTTATGCATCCTAACCAATTCCGAGAATTATCTGTGAATAATTTTCCTATATATATATATATATGGTGGTAGGTAGCTTTAGATATCTACATTTTTATTAAATTGTCGGGGAACAAAATTGATCAGCCATAGATAGCTATGTAGAAATGCCTTCAATATGGCCAACTATTCTACACATTTTAGTTCAATGTTCTATTTATGTTCGCCCTTGAATCTCTCATATTCCAAGTATTCAGGACTTACGTTCCATGGAGGATTTTATTGACCTGTACAGGAAGCTTTGTAGAGAGAATGAATGCTTTATAGGTGTGTATGCATGCATACATATATATATATATATATACTTGAAATATGAGAGATTCGAGGGCGAACATTAATAGAACTTAATTTATTAATTAAGGCATTTCATATAGAGTCTTTTATAAAATATTGATTATTATATAAGCCATGATTAAATAATAAATTCTGAAATTTGACTTATTTTTTTCATGGTTGGTTGTTAATAATATTTTTAAAAAATCTAAAAATTTTACTTTATATAAATTAAGAAAATCAGCATTTCTCAATCTATAGAGTATTAAACTAAAAAGAGATAGAGAATAAAAAAAAACAGAAGGTAGCATAACAAGACCTATAATTGACTTACTGTAAAAAAACCTGGTGAATACTTCTTTAAAAAAAATTTTATGGGGGGTATATTTGCCAGATTGGAAAACAGGGGAGATGGAGCTAACCTCCAAAAAAAAATTAAGATAAAAATTTGATAAAAAATTATTCCTGAAGAAGCTTGAAATGTTGTAATGTATTATATATACAGGTAGTTCTCGATTTTACGTTTTTTTTTTAAAGTCTTTTTTGGCATCTGAGGCCATTTAGACTCCGTCCTTATTTATTTCTATTAATTGGT
>JAAAKE020147248.1:0-12966 GCA_010014785.2 Anisolabis maritima | reverse complement strand
AAAAATACCAACTCATTATAAAATTTTTTTTCTCTTTATTTTCTTTTTTTTTTTTATATTAGGAAAAACACATTATATTTAATAATAAAAATAAAATATAAATAACAAAAAAAAAAATTTTAATTAATTAATAGGCAAAATTTTTTCGCGTTTGAATATTTTCCTTTCCTTTCAAATTTAAAGACATTAATTATTAATTCCCTGACTGGAAGATCCAAGAAATACGTCACCACCCCCCCCCCCCCCGCCTCCCATTGCCGAAAAAAATTGGCAAAAGCAATTCAAATAATATTAAATTTATAATAAGAATCAGATACAAAAAAAAAAAGCACTCTAAAGACCAAACAAGAAAAAAATTTTATTTGGATCTTTCCCCAAACGGTCTTGAGACAAGGGATGGTATTTTATATTTCTTGAGAATAGCAATTAAGGAGGTAGGGGGATTGTAGTAATTTAGTAAACAGAGCATTTTAATATTAGGGAAATATTTGTCTGATTTTCTCCATGGGTTAGGCCGCTCTGGATCTTAAACTCTGCCCTTATATAAATGAAAAATTTCCACCAATTTTCTCCATAAAATTGACATGTCTTTCAATTGCCGATATTGATTGATTTAACCTCTTTATAGAGCCACCAGACTCTATTCTTACAAAATCACAAAATTATTCACAAAAAAAAAAAAAATTGGAATATTTCTTTTTCCTTTTTATATTGAACGGAAGGAACGAAAAAGCAAGGAAATGTTTTTCTCTGTCAGCCCCCACTCCCTTCTTTGGTTGTGTGTGAATTACTTGATACATTTAACGGATATATAGAATGTACTGCATATGTATTTATGCATGGGGCGATATATTATCTTTTGTGGCTTGTATCGATGGCACGATCTTTTACGGGGGCACACACAAATGTAGTCCTATCGTTTCTCCTCTCCTTTCGGCTGTCACGGCATAAGAAGGCGATATTTTATTGTATTGTATAAACAAACTATTTTCGTCCCCTGGTTTGATTAAGATACATTTTCCCTTGATGTATTTTTACTAGGCGGAACAAAATATTACCTTGGATTTGATTAGGTAACTAGTAAGAGATAAAAAGTTTGCGTGATTCGTTTTATGGATTTTTTTAACAATAAATGATGATATGCACTCGATTCAATAATTGATAATTTGACTCTGGCCATCATTCCTCCAAAAAGGTCAGAAGCAGAGTCATTCTTTCTAAATTAACTCAGAAGACCGAAATTTTTGCAGCTTCTAGTTGCCTATATTACATTATATAGGGCCGTAACTTAAGTACGATTCTAATGCAAAAAAAATCTGGTGTGCTTAACGCACATCACACAACTTGCTCTGAGTAATGTGCTATTATAAAGATTTATTGCGAGGCCGTCCAATTTCATTAAAGTTGTTAAGAGAAAATCACTAAAAACTTAAAATCCTACAAGAGTTAAACCCCAAACAATTTTGGGGGGATAAAGGTTAATACATTTCAAAGATCATCTAATAAATAATTGTTTTATAAATTTTAAATTAAATCGTTAGAGCGAAAAAAAACCTAGTAAAGTATTAGTACTCGAAATTTTTTCGTTAACACCTCAATCGAAAGATTATTTATTTAACAGGAATTTGAGTTATGCCGAATCCCCGAGAAAAATGCTCTCTACCCAGACATTAATTAGTTATACAATTTTTGGCAAATCGTGTTGAAGATATTTTTTATTTCAGTAAAAGTAAACCCACTTTATTTGCTTATTGGCAGAGAGATAGAGAGAGAACATGTTAGCCTCTACACCACGTAGCCTACGTAACTAACTACTCCGCTTGTATTTATTTCCGTTTAGTCGAAAATCAAATTAAATTTACATTGAAACCCAATGATATACGAAATCTTCTGCTTCATATAGCAAGCGGAAATCAACTGCAATTATTTGCTTATTAGGATCCTACACGTCATGATTACATCAAATACTAATCAAAAGAAAATATGATGGTGGCCAAAGTCTATATGAGGATGTGCATGGGGTGGAAGGAGGGACGCGCTGAACGGAAATTAAATTAAAAGGATTTCATTTATGTAATTAAAAAAAAATGATGAGTTATATTATTTCTCAACGATTCAGCAGAAGAAGAGTCCAGATGGAGACTTCGCCGGCCGATTTTTTTTAATTAACTAACGATTAAATGAAACAAAAATGATGATAATGTATCATATATATAAAATAGAAGCCAATTTTTCTCTCTTTTTGCTTAAAAAAAAAATACAACCAGAGGGAGTCTGATGCCGGCGGTTAGATGGTTGTTTAAATCTTAATTTTTATTATTCGAAAAATCTTTTATTATTTTTATTTTACAATAAGACAGCTGATATAATAAATAAATATTGAAATGGAATCTCCTCCAAGAACGCTGGCATTTATTAATTATAGTACGATATTTTAATAAAGAGGCGTATAAGCATCCAAAAATATTATTTATTAAATTTTTTTCACATACGCCTCTACGCCTTTTTATTATAATATCGTACTCTAATTAACATGTTTTTACTTATTATCAAATCTTACAGTCAAATATCCATTTATACTTCAAATTATACGCATTGTAAAAATTTTGAGATTAGTATTTCCACCTGTTCTTTCTTCCAAGTTTTTTTTAAAAAAAAATTTATAGACAGCGTAGCCCAAAAGTCAATTGCATTTAAAATAACAAACTTCAAATTTGTGAAAAATCATGTATTATTATAAAAATATGATCCCATTCGAGATTTTTTGATAACAAATTAAAAATCGACGTGCCATTAATTGATCAAAGAATATAATATTATCTAAGAGGCGATGATTAAAATATTCTCTTACTAACGGACCTGGCTGGAGAAAATCATTTTGCCATAAATAAACCGAAAATAACCAAGATCAAGCACTCAAGTGCTGAACGCCCCTCAGAAGACATCGATACTTATTTTCTTCAATATGTATTCTATAATTTAAGTCAAAATGGCCCCAGGATCTGAAAATGACTTAAAAAAAAATTATTTAAATCTCTCATTATTATTATTTTATTAGAATAAATTTTAATCCATAAACAAAACGAGGGTGAAAAAAAATATAAATATAGGTCAGATATTTCCCTATTTTAAATAAATAATTTTAAAACAAAGATCGTGTCTTAATTTAATAAAATTTCTATTTAAAGAGAGAGAGAGAATGTTTTTATTAATAAAAATATTTCTAGAATATTTAACAAAATAATCTCATATTTAAATAGAGACGTTTCAATGAAGCACATTTTTTAAAAAAGGAGCTATTTGCCCATGTGTCCATCATGACTAGCGAATGGCCCTTGAACGATTTTCAGTTACATCTAAAATTTAAGAGACAGTCAATCAATATACTCTTTAAATAATAGATATATAATATTTAAAATAGCAACGTTTTCATTTTTTTGACTCTATAAAAAAAAAAAATAAATAACTAATACTAACATGGGCGAAATAGCTAAAATTAGGAATTTTTAAACATAGCAATGAAAACAATTTTAATTTTTAAATTTAATTTATTATGCTCATGATTATTTTGCTTTTACAGCATCATCAGACCGGATAAAAACATGTTGAGTTATTTTCAGCTATTCAGAAATACCATGATTAGTACTGATAATTGGTTGCGAGAATTTTCCGTACTAATCACGTTAAATTTATAATGGGTTAGTTTCAATGTAATTCATTCCAATTCATAAGAGGGAAAAAGAAAAAAAAATAAATTTTATTATTTATTTGATAAATGAGATTTAAAATTACTAGGAAGTATAATTTGAATATTCTTTGCTTGTTTAGGATCAAACAGATTATTGGTTTGGTGTAACGGCAGCATATCCGCCGCGAAAGAGAATGATTCAAACCAAACATACCCAGTCACACCAGCATCCCGCAATTAGCTTAACTGATATATAGTGCCTTGGGCCATTGTTTTGGAAACCACCATCTTTTTCAAAACAATTTTATTATTTGTTATTATTATTACATATGAAAGTTAAAGTCTGATTTGATCCAAATGAAGTTGGCAGTTACTTACAAAATGGACATAGAAAAAAAAATATTTTTTATAAGAAACAATTTATTCAGTTTTACTTTGGAAAATTATGCAACAATTGTGTATAAAAATTGAATATTTTATCATCATAAATATAATATTAATATAATATAATATAAATAATAATACAATAAATGACAAATTAAATTAAATGATTTTTTTTTTTAAAAGACTTTTTCAGCATCTTTTAACATTATAATATAGTATAGGTGCTTTAGTTTACTTGAAGGCGTTAGCTTAATAAATTAAATTGATATTTTCCTATATATAACTTAAAATGAAAAATCAAAATTAACCAGAAATCTGATAAGATTTCTAAAAAAAAAATCACATAAAATTTGCGGATAAAATGGCTGACTGAGGAAAAGTGGGAGCCCTGGTCCATCATCATCCTTAAATAAGAGACGAGACTTTCCTAAATTCCAAAAACGAAGAGTAAGCATCAATCGACTATGAAGTGATCTGTCATTTGAAGATTAAAATTCTCAATCCAGACCTCTTCTATTTTTTTTTTTTTTTTTAAATTAATGCTCTTTGGACAAACGATTTTTTTTTTCATTTGTTTGGGAAAAAAATATTTTCCTGCCAACATTTACTTATATGAAGAGAAAGTTTTTTTTTACTAAGTGGAAGGTCCTAATAAAAACAAAAAATGGACAAATTTCTATAAATAAATAAATGCATTTATTCAAAATTAATTTATATCGAAATATATCAATTTACAAAATTATTTTATTCCGTATTCTTTTTTTTTTTTGTCTTTTTCGACATCTGAGGCCATTTAGACCCCGTCCTTATTTATTAAAATTAATTGGTAGCCAATATAATTTAAATAAATTTTTTCGCTCAGGAAAGGAACCTTTGGTACGTGTTATTCCGATTTCCGAATTTATTTATTTATAGGAATTGGGCAGACGATTCGCCCACTTAACATTTAATAGGCTTATTTTTTTAAAGATGTTTTGTTTGAACGTCTACAGATTTATTTTTAATTAGATTAAATTTAGAATTTAGATTGAGCATTTTTTTTTTTATTAGGATCTTCCAGCTAGTAAATAAATAAAAAACTTTCTCTTTTAAGTAAATACTAGGTAGGAAATATATTTTTTTCCCATCAAACGAAAAAAGTTTGGAAAACGTTTCCCTAGAGAGCATTTATTAAAAAAAAAGGGTCTGGATTTAAATAAAAATGAATGTTAATTTTAGATATTCATATTTCGCGTTAGAAGAGGAGGACGATTGAATCAGGAATTTCCTTTTTTTTCCCCCTTTTATCTGGCAATTTTCCCTCCTAGGAGGAGAATGATTAAAGTCCTCCCTCTCCCATCTCTTGAGTAGCAATATGGCTGATGGATCTCTCGAATTTTTCGATTAAGCGACTCTCGCCTATAAAATTGTTATCTTTTAAAACTCCTCTTTCATCTTTATTCCAAGATAAAGGCTCCAGCTCCTTCTTGCATATTCGTCGGTCGGTGTGTGTTGTGTGTGCTCATCGTCGTCGTTTAGGGTTGGCGTTTGCTCTTCTTTTACGAGATCAAATAAAAACAATAACTATAAAAAGTTTAATAACTTTTAATGACAAATCTTATTAAAAGTGTATCTATTCGCTCTTCGCCCCCTCCCGCCCTTTCTCTCTCTTTCTATTCTGTTTTTCTAATCTTAATGTCATTTTAAACGCTATCTAATAAAGAAAGATCATCTTTGTTGTTTTTTTTTTTTTTTTGTTTTTTTAAGTAAATAAGATGGAAAAAAGATAAGAACGTTGAAATATAACAAACGATCGAGAGGAAATTTTAAAATTTGACAGACTTAAGTCTACATTCTAATATGAAAAATGATTAATTTTATGAGGATAGTTATTTTATCATCTACATATATGAATTGTTCATATTCTTGGAAAAGTACAAATCGCTAATTTGGAAAAGGATTGGCACAACGAAAAAAAAAAAAAAAAAAACAATTAAATTATTATATTAAATATTTTAATGTGATTGGTCCAGAGAAGAGCAGTTATTATGTCTCTTTGGAATTTTACGAATGAAATTTACTATTTGGGCAAAAACTGTCACATTTTGTTTAGTTTAGAACAGGGGTTCGTTAGCTACGGCCCGAGGGTCGTGGGCATCATTTTTTGTATTAATGAAATTACTTTATTAAGAATTTTCATCTATTAGGTAACTTGTTCGAAAGAAAAATTTGTCCTGGATTTTAGAACGAGAGAATGAAAATTTTAAACAATACTAAAATATTTATTCTGAGATTATTTTAAACTAATAAATAAAAAGTCATCAAGTTCCTCATTGGACATTCCTCTGTTTAAATAAACTTTGTTTCTGGGAATAATCCATACCAGCTACAAATTCCTGAAATATTTACAATTCCCTCTCCTGGGGAGATTAAAGGCGACGATTCATTTGTTCACCATCCTTAGATAGATTCATCAATAATTATCTAAGGGGTGGGGGTGGTAGGTAGGAATATCTACTGGCAGCAGGCATCAATGCATTCCCGTTGACGTGCTTTCCTTTCCTCGCGTGCAGAACGCCTATCAAACCGAAAGGCGGCTCGGGGGGCATATATCACCTAGAAGGTCTAAATAAAATCCCCCCCTTCAGTCAAGTTGAAAAAATGAGCTTTCCTCCTTCGTGGAATCGATTCACTCAATCACTCATATGGAAATAGGGCTAGTAGTTATTAAATAGACCTATCAGATCAGTCAGTAGACGAACGAACGAACGCCGCCTCAGAAGAAATCCTGATAAATAGAGTTGATGTTTTGATTAAGAGACTCCTTTTTTATCTCTGAACAAATCCATTTTTTTTTTCACTCTCTTACTTAAAAATAAAATGGTGTTTGTTATGTTAAAAAAATCTCATTTTCGCAACAAATGTATTTGCGATTATCAGTGAATGGGTTATGTTGTCAAAATTGAAAATGTGGCGAGGAATCCAGTCGAAATATTTGTATAAATAAACGGAGATCTTTTCGATATATAATAAGAGAAAGTAAAAATAAATTCATTTTTCAAGAGGAGAAGTTAATGTAAAATATCTTTGAGATAAATAAAGAAACTTTTTCGGCATCTGAGGCCATTTAGACTGCGTCCTTATTTGGTAGCCAATTTAATAAAAAGAAACTTGTAAGCAAACCAAGAGACTATAATAGTGTTTTTTTACTTGTGTCCCACACTTAAGCATATCTAAAATCCTAAATGGCCCCCACCCCCTTATGATATATAATTCTTAGCTGAAATATTTGATTAATAAAGTGAAGTGACCAGTTGGATTTATTAGAGAGAGAATTATAGAGGGTAATGTCAAAGTAGTAATGATAACAAGAAAAAATTTTATCGTAATTAAAATAAATGTCTATCGTTTCAAGTACCCCCCTCCGCCCCTTCCTCCGGGCCGAGAGGTTAAAGTTATTGTCATTGTTAATAATCTTAAAGGCCAAGGGGTGTGGGTTCGGATCCCAGGCAGCCCGATGAAAATTTATTTATATCATTTGGATACCAATTGATGTAAATAAATATGCTTGGATTACAAATATCTTAAAAAATATATATTGTGAATCATATAGGGCCTTATATGCCGTAAAGACTAAAGAAAAAAATATTTTTCTAAATAAGATAATTAAAAAAGATAAATAACAAAAAAAAAATAATTATATATGTTTCCGAAAACAAGACAAGATGAATTTTCTTCTTTTTATCTAAGAGTAGTTACTTATCTTATTTACTTGATTTGTTGCATTTTTTCATTAAATTTTATATAAAAATTTTTCTGCAAAAAATAATAATTAATACAAGAACATCAAGTAACTACTCTTGGATAAAAAGAAGAAAATAAATAATCTTACTTCCCCTGTTCTTCCGCGTAGGGAGAAGGTTCTTTAGAAAGCCAGGGTAAGGGGTTCGTTAATGTAATTAATTGCCTGACTATCAATTGATTAAAATAAATCAGTAATGGATAACGTTTCGTAATATTTTATTTGATTAAAGAATTTTCGATCATCTTCAAAGACAAAAAAGGTATCTTTTAAAAAATACCAATTAAAGTACCAGTAAAGATTTAATCACATTATTTGGAAACGTATTATAAAAAAGAAAAAAGAGAAGCAGAATAAATGTTATGATTAAAGAACTCGCTTAACATTCTTATATTTTGAGAGTCAAAAAAAAAAAAATCGAAAATTTCAGATACCTTGTCTAAAATATTAATAGAAACTAAAGATGGAAGTTGGAAGTGTACCGGAGTTTGGGGAGCTTGTATGTTATGTCAGATCCTCGATTAGTGGACCATAAAATAAATAAGCTTTTGGTTGAGTTTTAAACGCCAAAAAAAAAAACGATCACACTTTCCGGATTTATTCAGGACATGCAGAGTGCATGTTCTCTTATGGAGGCTAATCCTCATTACTTGTCCTGTTAATGAGCTCAATTTTACATAATTTGCTGTATCCAATTTTTGATTGGAAAACACTATAATTTTATTTCTATTTTCTATTGAAATTAGTTCGGTTGTCTATCTAATAATAATAGAAAATTAATGTTTAATATTGATATTTAAATTCTATGTTTAACTATATCTCTTCTCTACATATAATTCCATATTAGTATATTAATATTTATTTTATTTCTATGCAAATTTATTTATTTATTAAAAAAATAAATTAAAATAAAGAGAAAGATGCAATTCTTAATTAACAAGGAGTTGGGGCTGTGCATTTGATGGCGATGGAGTCAGAAAATTAAACTAGACTTATTCAGCCAATTGTATTTTATTTGTTGCCTCCTTCACGGCTGACGTTTTGGCTTCAGGGTTAGGCCATCTTCAGAGCATGCTGGCAATAGATATTTTTTCTTTTCTCTGAAGATGGTCTAGCCCTGGGGCTGAAACCAGCCACATGAATGCAACAATTGGCTGAATAAGTTTAGTTTAATTCTTTCACTCTATACATCTGTAAAAAAATATTCAAAATGGCCTCAACAGCCGAAATTGACTTAATATTAAAAAAAAAAAATCGATTGCCTATCTTCAAAATATCTTTTAGCCCTTGTCCCTTAGATATAACATAAGGTTCACTGGTTCGCCCTAACACCCGATACCTTTGGGTGGAGATGGGCGGCAAACGCCCAAGGGCCATCAGAGTATGTGTGTGTGACCACCGATACCAGCTCTCATAGACAGTCAGATATTTTGTTAAAATTTAGCTTTAAATATAAAATTTTAAATAAACTCAAATAAAGGGACTAGGACTTATGTTCGCTCTAATCCCCTAAAAGGGCACAATCTTTTTTAACTGTAAATAGATTCAATATCGAAGTCGCTTATATCATAAACGAAAAATATCTAAAAATAATATTGCAAACCGAATTCATAGGGCACCCGACGCAATAAAATCTGGTGTGACAGCATATGAAACAATTTTCCTTACTTTGGTAAGAGAAAGTTGTCTGATATCAGATTTTTCTATATCTATCCATCCATCATTAAATGAGCAATGTTTGCAACGAAAATTGGTTCATTTACTATTTAGGATGCCAAGAAACGATTACTCTTTCAAGATGCCTCTGTTTGATGGGACGAATGACCAAATCGTTAGCTCTTATGCAAAGTTCTCTATTATTGGCTCTTCTTGCCCACTTAAAAAAAAAAACTGAACGACGCTCGGTCTCCAGTTTCTGTTACATATATAGGCAAGAGAAAGTAATGATTAAATGTATAGCTTAGCGTAAACTTCAACTCAATTTTTGAACATATCAATTTTTTATATCAATAAATAGAAAAGAGAAGAAAATATTAAATGAAAAGATTATTTTTTTTTTTAGTATTTGAGTATTCTCTAACAATATTATTGCATTGAATAGAATAAGGATTTTAGTATTATTTCTTTCTCTCTTTTATTTATAATGTTTGACTTTCTTTTTCTTTTGAATCAAATCTGCCTTTCTTCAAGAGGTTCTTGACCGGTCCTTTGACATGGCCAAAATATATATACGTACCTATATATTTATATTTCTCTCTTTCTTTGATTAAATTCAACCTGGACTATGAAAAATTCATATAATAATAATATATGTTTTTTTTCTTTTTCACTAAACTGGAAACGTTATTATTAATATTATAGGTATATAGCTACTTCTATTTTCAAAAGGATATGGAAAAAATTATTAATTTTCTATTGAATTTAGCAAAAAATAGATATATTTTTTAAATGATGTATCTCTCATATGCTCGGACTTAAAGTAACTAACATAATTAATAATTAATTATTATCAATAGAGATGGGCAAAATCGTTCAGTAAACATTTTTTTTTTTTTTTTTTTTGGAAATAGCTATTAGCTTTCACCAAACACGGGATCATGTCATTTTTAAGATTGCGAGTTTCTCATTTGGGTGGCATCGGGGCGTAGATTTCCCGAGGACTGGATTCAACCTTTTCGAGGTTTGTTTTGTAAACAGAATGTCGTTTTTTAAAAAGACTCGTTTATTTTGAATCATTCTCGTTCATTTTTCTATCAGAATTTTCATATCCTCACATGAGATCTAGGAAACGAAGGACAACAACCGCCGCTAAGTGCTAACGTTTCGTAGCTCAAGCGACCCTTTTTAATTAGGTTAGAACAGCGTGCATAGTTCTATTAAAATGGCCTTTCTTCTTTAATCTAAAATTCTTATTATTATTATTATTATTATTCTCCAAACTGCCCTATACTTTCAATTTTCAGTGAATAAAAAATGCGTTGCCAACGGTTCAACAATTTAAAGCTTAAATGAAGGTTTTTGAAAAGAAAAAATCTCGTTCCTTAAAAAGACTCTCTCTTATTTATTTTAAACAATGTCATATATTTTAAATAAACTTTTTTTTTTTTTAATTTTCTGAAATTTATTCTACAAGTTTGTAAAAATTCTCTCTTTTACTTTTTATACGACCAGAGTAAATACACTCTAACTAGACACTTCATGACAGCTTAATAACTATCTGGATCTTTATCATTACTAATGAGCTCATTCACATCCTGCAGGAGAGAAGGGGGAGAGAAAGAGTCCTCCTTCCTCGCCCTCTCCCTTTTGGACCTTTCAGGTTGCGATGACAAATGCTTAGACTCGTCTGCTTGCGGACAGTCAAATTTACATTTCTCTGTTTTGTAGTCATATGGGGAATAGGAAGAGAGAGAGAGATGAAAAAAGAGATTACCCACCGATAATAAATCTTTCTTTTTGGGTGACGCATCTCTAGGGATATTCCAGATCACATCTTCAAAAATTCTTTGTGCAAATCATAGGAATCACACAATATATAGATTTATAATACTATCAATTTCTTTTTTTTATTTATAACAAAGAGAAATATTTTCAAAATTCATATAGAAATTATTTATAACATAGAGCGATTGTCCGCCTCTTGAACCCCATTTAAATAATATAAATTTTAGATTGCTACAGATGCCCAGACCGCTGGGGAGTAAATAAACGGTGATCCCACTAGCTGAGCTTAAACCGTCCAAAGAAATTAAATACATTACATATATTTTTATTAAAAATTTTTTTTAAATTAATTATTATTACTGGCGTGTGATTATTTAGGGATTATTCGAAACATTTTTCTTTGTTTTATTTTACCCTTCCATACGCTAATTCATCACATTATTTAATTTTATTTATTTATTTTATCTTGGTAAATCGATAGAAATTTTTCATAGGTTGATAATAGACCTTAAATGCAATAAAAAAGGGTATAATCGAAATTTTTTATTTGAATTTGTCCGCTACGCCATTTACGTGATCTCCTCAGAGGGAAGAGAAGTATTGTTGTCGAATGGAAGGCAGTTGTTTAATTATATCAAAGAGGATTCTTTTTGTAACCAACAATAAGATTGTTATTGGCGTCTATGTTGATGATGTTATAAACTGAATGCTTTTTGCTAAATTTATTTTTTGTTCCTACATGTATATATAATCCCAATTTTCGTTGAACTAGAACTTTTTATATTACAAGATTAAGTTAATTTCTCATAGGGCGCAAATTTTGAAACTCCTAATTGTCCTAATTATTAACGTAATGTATGCGTTTTGGGATATATTTTATATTCAAGGCTATTTTGCTATGAAATCATGATGAAGATCGCAAGACGTGACTTGTTATAATATAGAGCTTATATGTCAATCCACTGATTTATGCCACCTTTCTTTTAAATTTTTTTAAAATCAGAAAAGAGAAGAGAAATCAGGCCATCTTCCTTTATTCGAACAAAGAATGACGTTTCAGTGGGACCTTCTTCAGGATAGAAAGAATATACCCAGTTTGATTTTTAATTTAGTTAATAAATAAAATTTTACAATGTATTACCTCGTTAGTTCAATCACACAATTTAAAAATTTGTTTCTCATAACCGAAAGGTCGCTCTTTGTTCAAATAAAGGAAGTTGGCCGTTTTTCTCTTTTCTTCTCCCTCTACTGTTTAGCTGCCCTTTGATTCCAAAATCGTTTTTTTTTTTTTTTTTTTTTCATTTTTTTCTATAAATTCTTACCAATTACTAAAGCGGTGGTTTGGAGATGTGAATTTAATTAAATTCCCGACTCATAAACCACAAGAGGCGCTTAGTTTGAATGTTAAAACACCCACGGGAGGACTCCACGGGCGCCGAAAATTTTTTTTCTATTTAAGGTTAAAGGTAAAAAAAAAATCTAAAGTTCGCGTAATTAATATTTTCAAAAATTGTCCCCTAAATGAAATGATTTTGCCATCAGCTATTATCTATCTATTTATATATCAAAAACTTGTTATTTGCTCAGGATAGCTTTTTTATTCCTCGCCCCCCCCCCCCCCCCCCCCCCCCCCCCTCTCTTCTTTTTTTTTTGTTTTTTTTTTTTTTTT
>JAAAKE020147237.1:2066-12966 GCA_010014785.2 Anisolabis maritima | reverse complement strand
TTTAATTAATCCAATAATGGAGATATTAATTATATAATGTAAATCAATTTTCCGCCTGCTTTTAAACATGGGTGCCAATACGACGTTGCCTTTTAGAAATCCACCAATAGCTTCACCGTGCTTTTGAAAAATGTTAAGGCAGTTAAGGTTATAATTTTTTACATTAAAAAAAATGAACCACATTAAATATATTAATAAATTAATAAAATACAAGAAAATTTACTTCCGCAATATAACATATAATATTGGAAACGATTCAAATTTTGGAAAAGAAATAAAAAAAATAAGAAACATAGGTGTCTTTGCTCATATAGATGCTGGTAAAAAAATTGACTTAATTATTTATTCAAGTTGGATCATGGATTAAAAAGTAATTTTTTAGGAAAAACAACTACAACTGAAAGGATGTTGTATTATGCAGGGCTTATCAGAAGTATGGGTGAAGTTCATCATGGAAATACAGTAACGGATTATATGGATCAAGAAAGAGAAAGAGGTAATTAATTTTTTAATTTATTCCCTTCTTTTATTACATTATTAAAAATAAAACATACAGTTTCAAAGCCTTAATGTAAAAATTTTCTAACATTTTAATTCATTTCAACAATACTTATAATTCTCCATGTACTACTATCCTAATATTTATTTAGCTTTCTCAAAATACATGAACCCTTACATTTCCTTTTTTCTCCATATCTTTAATTTTTCCTAATTTATCTATACAATTATCTATAATAATATTACAACATTCACTCAGCTTTTTCTTGGTCCTCTCCCAGTGACCTAAAATCAATTAAAGAATTTTTTGAGAAGTGGCGACTTTCACTTAATAAAAACAAAACAGAAGGCGAAACGTCTTTCCCACAGGATACACTTTGACAACTATTATATGAATTGGTCCACTTCTGTCAAATATCTGAGTGTGCATCTGAACAAGCGTCTAACCTGGAACCATATCAAGAGTGTTGCATTTAAGGGGAGAGTGACAGCAAAAATTTTATGGCGTCTGATCAACAAGTTATTTGTTTTTTAAATTAAAAATTTCATTTATTATTTATTTATTTTCTATCTTTTCTATAAACCTAAGGACATGAGGTTTTTTTGAAAAATTTTCCCCCACAGTGGCTGTCTTTGGAATCAGTCAATCAAGTTTATTGTTTTTTTTTCTATCCATCACCTTGTACTCGAGATAGAGAGCGAAAAAGCCCTAAACCTAGACACAACAAATCTCTGTTGCTTTGTATAATCAAAAATATAACAAAAAATAATTTGGTAAATCTTTCAAACTCCAATTCCCAGTGATCCATTTGGCTAATTCAGGGGGCTGGGCCATCTAAAACAAAAAAAATTTGCATAGATAAATAAAAACATTTCAAAAATGATAAGTTTAAATATATTTCTAATAAGAATCACTAACAAATAAAGAAAACCAACTCTAGAAGCCATAAAATAAAAAACATTTATTTAGAATTTACAAACACAATTTGAAGGAAGAAGGATCTGACAAGAATACTGGCTACTCTATTGTCAACCCCTCATTTTTACGCCATTAATATTTACTATTTAGTCCTGTTTCGATCTTCTTTTTCTAATCATTCTTTCCACTTTCATCAGTAAAACGTTTCTTTAATGTTCTCATTCAAATTGTATTTCTCTTGACATTAATTCATCATTCAATTATTCGTCATTAGTCTCTGACGTTTCACTGGCACTTTTTTCTATTTTCAC
The DNA here is from genome assembly GCA_010014785.2 of Anisolabis maritima. Lineage (NCBI taxonomy): Eukaryota > Metazoa > Arthropoda > Insecta > Dermaptera > Anisolabididae > Anisolabis > Anisolabis maritima. The sequence continues at coordinate 11,238 of JAAAKE020147237.1, read as the reverse complement.
TACATTCAATATTCTTTTATCCTTCTTCTGGCTCACCCACAACTTATTTCTATACAATGCTATAGGGACCGAAATATTTCTTATGCCTTCCTGAGACTCATTTCTATCAATATTCCTCTTTCTTCAAACAATCTTCCTTCTCTCATTTACTTTTTATAGACCAGTCCTAGTTTCTTGAATAAACATTCTCCCCGAACATATATATAAATACATTCCCTCCTTATTTTTTACCTCCTATTAGATCATTTACATTTACTAAATCTTTTGTAAATATTTGGTTTCTTCAACATCATGTTTTTTTTCCGCAGGAATAACTATAAGATCAGCAGCTGTAACCTTCAAATGGAACGATTGTTATTTCAATTTAATTGATACTCCTGGACACATTGATTTTACAATGGAAGTTGAACAATCCCTAAATGTCTTAGATGGAGCAATAATTATAATTGATGGTTCAGCAGGTAAAAGATAATCTTTTCACTTTTTTTTAAAGGATTGTTTGAGAGGATCAAATAAAATAAAATTATCTACAAATAAACTGCTTAAAATATTTTCTCTATTTTAAATGGTATTCTGAAAAAAATTTTATATCATTTTTCCGCAAAATAAAGTCACTAGTCTTCTATTTTCATCCAGGATTTGCCCGAAATTACTAATTAAAATTTAGATAATATATTAAGTAATACACTTTAAAAATAACTTACCAAACCATAATCATATTAACTCTGCATCTTCTTTTAAACATTGAATCTCTTTAAGATACACGATTACCAAGCTACATAAAGAATATGTATGTGATCAAGCAAAAATTCCTATTTGGATTTTTTTCTTATCCTTTTTTTTCCTCAACCAAATTTTTTCCCTTCTTAATAGTATTGAGAGAGATAGAGAGAGAATGATCAAGCCTGTGACTAAATCTTTTTGAGAGGGAGGAGAGGAAAGACCACAGAAAAAATTCAAATGTCAATTGTTAATTAATTAACAACTGTGAACCCCTCAGTTTAATCATATATTCCATATAAGCATATTTTGTAATTAATTATATTAATATAATATTCTTTGAATATTTCAGGAGTTGAAGCACAAACATTAACAGTTTGGAGACAAGCTGATAGATATAAAATTCCAAGAATAATTTATATGAATAAAATGGATAAACCAAATTCAGATTTTCGATCTTCCCTAAAATCTATATCAGAAAAACTCAAGGCCCACCCTCTACCATTACAAATTCCTCTTTATGAACAAGAAAAATTAATTGGAGTTTCCGATTTAATTTCATTAACCAATTTAATATGGAATAAAAAAAATCAAGGGCAAAATTATAAGAAAGAAAAAATAGAGGAAGAATTTCTCGTAGAAGTTTTAAAAGAAAGAAATCATCTTTTGGAACATTTAGCAGATCATGATGATATAATTGCTGAATCAATAATAAATCAAGGATCTTTTGAACAATTATCACCCGAAGAAATTAAAGCCTCATTACGAAGGATTGCCCTTTCAAACGTAAAAAGGTAATAAATTAATATATTTTTGATAATTATTTAATTTTATTCTTTTTAGAAAGGCGTTCCAGTAATATGTGGAAGTTCTTATAAAAATACAGGGGTTCAGCCTTTAATGGACGCTATAATTGAATATTTACCGTCTCCTGATGAACGTAATAAAAATATTCAAGAATTATTTCATAATAAATTATGCGCAAAAGCTTTTAAAATTATACATGATGAACGAAAAAGACCCATCACGTTTTTTAGAATTTATTCAGGAAGTTTAACTAAAGAAAGTATAAAATGATTTTTTAAGATAATAATTATTCAAACAAAAACTTTATTAGGCTCTTATAGAATTTTGATGTTATGATCTGCTTTGAAATACTCCTAATTTTCTCTTATATTATATCATAAAATTGCTTCTCTCACTAAAGCATTTGGTTTGTGGATCTAAGTATCTATCTATTCACTAAGATTTCTCTACTTCTAAATAATGCTACATATAGACTTGGACTTTCCCTAAGAGAGACCATCTTCTTTTGTTGATATTTAAGTTGAAAAAAATAATAATCTTTAAACATTTTTATAGGGTCAAAAATTATATAATGTAAATCAAGAAAAACAGGAACAAATTGGAAAATTAACCATTCCTTTTGCCGAAGAATTGAAAGAAATGTCTGAGATACCTCAAGGAAATATTGCTGCTATTTTTGGTTTAAAGGTTCATTTTATTAATTTTTTTCTTAAACAAAAATAAGAACTTTTCTTTCTGTTTTAGTTTACACAACCTGGAAATTTTGTGACAGATAAATCAAACACTGCAAATATGATAAGGAAAGAAATGAATGAAGGGAATAATATAATTTTGGATACTAAGATACCAGATCCTGTTTTTTTCTGTTCTATAGAAATTTCTAGTCAAGTAAATTCTCATTTCAATATTTTATATAAAATATTTATGTTAAATAAATTTTTAAACTTTTAGGCCTACCAAAACCAATTTGAACAAGCTTTACAAGAACTTCAAAAAGAAGATCCTAGTCTTAAGGTGAATTTTGAAAGTGAAACTGGCCAAACTATTTTAGGAGGTAAATTATATTAACTATTAATCTAGAAACATGTTTATTATCATTTTATTTTTTAGGAATGGGAGAATTACATTTGGAAATCATAAAAAACCGTCTTATTAATGAGTACAAACTTGATGTTGACTTAGGACCTTTATATATAGCCTATAAAGAAACTATTACTGAAAAAATTTCAGATTCTTTAACGCTTGATACAAAAATTGGTAAGATGTAAAAAATAAATCAAATATTTTAGTATATACTAACCACTTCCAAAGTCAATTTCGATTAATCAATTAGTTGGCCATTTAAGAGCCGAAATTTTTATTTGACCCGTTTCAGAAAAATCCCAATTTTTTTTTAATCTCAAAATTTAATGGCGATATATTTTTTCTATGAACCAATTTTGCCTTTATCGAAAAATTGGCCAAGTGATCGGTACAAGGGTTGCCTTTTATATTTCGGGATTGCGCTAAACTAGTGTTGCTGATGCTTCTATCGTAAATTTTGACATTATTGATAGTATACGTACTCAGAAAGTATTGACATACGAGCGCTATTTGTGTAGTTTACAATAACTTGAAATGATCTCGGCTAAAAATGGAATTAAATTGTGAACAATTTCGAGCGATTATTTTTTACAACTTTAGACGTGGATTAACCCAACAACAGTGCTTCGATGAACTTAATTCGACTTTTGGCAATGAAGCACCATCAAGGATTATTATTTATCGATGGTTTGCAGACTTCAATCGGTTAAGGACGAATTTCGTGAAGGTCATCCAAAATCGGTTGTTGTTCCGGAAAACATTGATGCGTGGACTGATATTGCAAGATCGTCAGGGGACTTATCGTGAGATGGAGGTATTCTTGGGCACCAGCATACATTCAATATTGTATGAACATTTGGCCGTCAAAAAGATTTGTTTTTGATCTCAAATATAAAAGCATCCCTCGTATATCTTTCATTATAATAATATTCTATTTAATGAAATCTCTTTCAAGTCAATTTGAATCCAACCACGGTTTCATAATTTAATTAATATCTTAAATTGAAATATGGAATTATTTTCAAAATATGAGGATCCTAGCAGGACCTTTCCATGTCTCATCTCCTGAGTGAGATAAAAAATAAACTTTATGGGACTAGAATATGAGTTAATTATAAAAATGGAATCAGTAATTGAGTTCTTGGTTATATATAGCAAGCAGGCTACGAGTTGCTGGAAATCTAAAAATTGAACAATTTCCAATTTATCAAAAAATGAAAAATACTTTTTTTATCCAGAAACTTCCATTCTCCTATCGAGAAATAAACTATTGTTTCAATTTTATTAATTTAAAATTATTTGTATTGAATTTATAATAAATTTTTAGCTTCTAATAAACAATATGTGAAATTAATTATTTCTCTTGTACCAAATACGAATGAAAATCAAGAGCTTCTAACTCTTGATAGAAAACCAGAAAATGCATCGAATCTAGCATCCCTTTCTTTTAAACATTTAAAAGCTTTGAATCAAGGACTAACCTCAGCTTTGAATCGTGGGCCAAAAATGAATTATCCTGTAAGTCCTGAATATTAAAAAAAAAAAAAAAAAAAAAAAAACAATGATTATTATATTTGTTTATAGATGTTTAATGTAAGAGCTATTTTACATTGGTTTGAAACCACCAGAGGAACATCAGATAGTCTTATAGCTTCAACCATGTCTAAATGCGTTGAGAAGGTATTAATTATTATAAATGTACATATATATATAAATCTTATACTTTAGTTTAGAAATTCATTTTTTTAGATGCTAAAAGACACTGAAACATATATAATGGAACCTATAATGTATCTAGAAATTGTTGTCCCGGAAGACTATTTATCAATGATATTATCCGACCTTTCAAATAGAAGGTCATCAATTTTGAAAATAACGCCAAATTTTGAAAATAAGGTAAGTAGGGATTGTATTCAATTAATTTTTGCCTTACAGGCCTTCCCGAGTCCGAGTCATAGATTTTGCAAGGGTCCATGAGACGCGTAAGCAAAGGGAAAAATCTCTCATTTTGACATATAATTTAAAAACAGTAGTTCTGAAGGTCTTCTGGAACGTAAGGCTATATAAAATTAGTTTTATTTTATTTTTGAAAATGAAAAATAAAAATATATTTTTAAAATTTATTAAAACAAAAAATTAGAATACATCACATAGAGTCAAATCTATAGTAGTGAGGAGGGTGCTAAAGAATGAAACAGTGTCTTGAAAAACCTAAATAAGACATATTAAGCAAAAAAAGACCAAGTCAGAGGAAGGTGACAGACCTGGTGACTCGCAGGAGCCCCCAAGGAAAAGGGTTTGATCACAAATTAATAAAATGGAGGGGCCAAAATATTTAAATCCACTTCCGCCCTCAATATGAAAATTCTCTAAAAAAGCAGGATCTTATCCACTGTAAGTTAATTAATTTGAGGAAAATTAAAAGTAAAAAAAATTCACAATTTAAATTAAACTATTCTGTGGACTCATATCTGCTAAAATGAATGAAAAGTCGTTTTCATCAAGCATCATTATTTATTGAATCATTTGACAGAATAATAAGATGTATGCTATTATTATTTTATATAAAATTCGTTTCCTCGGGGACAATTAGTGAATGACTTAGCTATATACAAAATAATAATAATAAGATATACATTTGTAAAAAATTTCATTGACTAAGACATTGTTGACCTCTGTTTTTGGAAAAAATCAAAAGACAGGAGGGAAAGGAATAAAATTTCGAAAAGTCGCTAGTTAACTATTATTAAAATTAACCTTTTGGAATAGGTTATTTTAGGAATATTTATGAAATAATTTTTTGCATTTTTAAAAATTATTTTATTTTTTCTACTTAAAAGCACAACAGTCACCAATTTCCATTTTATATGCATACAATTTTTATTAGGGTAATCATTAAAATTATAGGATATTATATTTCATATTAAATGACAAACAAGTTCTTACATTTTTTTAACAGTAAAACAGAACTGAGCTGAGAATGGCCAATTAGGACATTTATGACAACCATGGCAAATTTACCAAAAATATTTATGAAAAAACTTTGCTAATTTTTTAATAGGGATTTTTATCTTGAATTATGAAGATAGGGACATTAAATATTTAATTAAAAAATAATTTCGTTGAAAATGAGTCAGTCTCAAATTCAAAAATGTCAATTTATTAGCATAAGAAAAATCTTGATAATTCTCATGAGACGACTATGGCCATTGACAAAATCAGCATCCTTATAAAAAATGTGGAAATTTATTTAGATTAGTAATTATGAGTGAATACAATGAATACCTTAGAAGGTATATAAGCCTAAGAGTTATATTATGAGCTGAAACTCCCAATTTTAACCACTGATGCCCAGTTTTACAGAAAATTCTTAAGTTAATATTATAATAGAATAATTGATTAATAATACTTTACTCTTATTTTAATTAGGTCCTAGAATGTTTAACACCATTATCCAATCTTCTTGGATATGCTTCCGATTTAAGGACTATTAGTTCTGGCAGAGCAAATTTTGCAATGGAATTTCATTCTTATAAAATGCTTTCTTTAGAGGATGAAAAAAATCTCTTAACGACTCAAGGTCTTTTTAAAAGTTCTCTATAAGATTTCTTAAATAAACAGGTTATTATTTTTATATTTATTTTATTAATGTATTATATATGTAAATAATTAAAATGCATTGATGAGATTTACAAAGTTTTTTTAATTATAGTCTCTCAGCTGCGTAGGCCATTTTGACTTATAATTACATATATATATATATATAGAGGAAATAGTAAAATTCTTTGAAATTGTAGTATTAGAACTAGATTAAAATATATATATATGATTGTGTTAATTGGCTGCAGAGGGTAGGTTTAATCAAAAAAGTAAATAGGGATTTAATTTTCTTATTATAATTTCATTTTTTTTTTGAAATTTGTTTAAAAGAAAATTGTTATTCGGCAATATTTTTTAATCTAGTTCTATTACTTCAATTTCAAAGAATTTTTCTATTTTAAATAAAGAGTATAAGGAAAGAGAGAGAAAAAAGAAAAAAAATATCGAGATTTTAAAGGAAATTCGTGTTTTGAGAAGGGGCATCGGAAAATGATCTGTCTGTGTGTGAACAAAATATCTCAAAAAGGAAAAAACATTTGAAATTTAAACTAAGTACTCAAGTAAGGTACAACACGTAAGTTTTGAAGAATTGGCCAATCGATACTATCCTTATTGATGTACTTGTTTTAGATTTTTCGATTTTCTAAAAATCGACTCCAAAGATTTTTATTAAATTTCATATATCAATTATTTTTAGATGATCTTTGAAATGTACTATAATAATTAAATAAATGTTATTAATGACGAAAAGCGAATCACTAACCCTTTGATCATGAAGCAAAATCTCTACCTCTGCTCTAAGGAGCAAGGAGCAAGAGCAAAGGTGCTGATTGCTTTCTTTTTCATATAAATTTTCATTCTCCTCTCCATACCTTGCATTAAAATAATTTATTATTAATATTTCAAATATTATTCATCTTCCAATGTTTCTTTATATAGAATTTTTCCTTTTCCTCTTATTAGTTAATTAATTAATAATATAATATAGATAATCAGCCTGATATAATATTTCCACTGGAAATATCTTTATGCTAGGTATCCTAATTCCAAAAAAACAAAATTAAGTTTAAACAAAAATATTTGTAGTGTTTATATATGTATGTTTTGTAATGATTGATATATTGTATATTTAAAATTTCTGAGGTAAGAAAAAGTCACCAGATGTGCTTAGACATGCCATCTGGTATAAAGCTTTTTTTTTAAAATGGTGAAATTACTAATAAAAATATTAATTTTTTTACATTCTTGTTTTCAAAGGATTAGACTTCTCTCTGAATATTTGGGTAGCGTCCTTGAGGTGGTGCTTGACTATATAAATGTCTATTTGTCGATGCTTGGCTTACATATACATTCTGTAACAATAAAATTTGCATTAAATTTTAAGATAACTTTAAAATATTACAAAAAATATTGGTCTCTTCCTCTAGGGATTGAGTAATTTTTTTTTTAGAATTTCATATTATTAAGTGTTTTTCGTTTTCCCGTAAAATAGATCCTGATGTGAAAGTTCGCCCATATTTTAAACCCGCCACTTTCGATATAATAATATCTAAAATTGGTTGGTGAAACTTATAGGTCGTTATTCACTAGAGTTGACATATTTTTTCTACTAATTGCTATTTTTAAAATTATTTCAGTTAATATGCATTAAAAGAGGAAGTAAATGAATTGTATTCAAATAATCAACATACATGTGTCGTTACACTCGGTTGATAACTTGCTGTACTTGTAACATGTGCAGAACTTCCAACAGGTTGACCTCGAATAGGATATCCAGATGTTATGCCTCCTGTTTTGGCTCCCTGAAAAATCGTAAAGACATCCTGTAAAAATAATAAATATATAAATTGAATTAGATAAAGATAAAGATAAAGATAAAGATAAATTGCTGAAAAAGAAGAAAAACAGAGAAGAATGTGGCCTGAGTTGTTTAATTAATATATGTATATATATTACAACTCATGCATGTTCAGTATTTTTTTGACCATCAATAATGCTCTAAGCATGGGTCTGACGAAAACCATTGCTCTTAGAACAAAGCTGAATATAATAATAACAATTATTTGTAGATTACAAAAAATATTGTAGACCTGAAGACGAAGTATTTCTTGTTATTGAGATATTTAGAGATTTTTCTATTTATTAAAATTTTTATAACTTTTTATAAAAAAATAGCCTGATTGTTTTTACATTACTGTAAACACAGCTCCGAAGATGATTCAAACCCAAATCGAAAAATTAAGCGGTAGTAGTAATATAAATCAAATATATACTAATGAAACAACTCAAACTGCATTCTTCTGTGTTTTTCATCCTTTTCAAAAATTTATTAAATGTTGATGACTAAGAATAGAATAGAAAAAATAAACTAAAACCATAAAAATTTTGCCAAAAAATTTTTTCCTTATTGAATGCAAAATAAAAAAGTTAAAAAACCAAAAGTTTTACTTTTCACCATTTTCAAAATGTGAATTATCAGCTTTGTTCCAAGATGAATGGTTAACAGTTTGAAACTATCAGACACATGCTCAGATTATAGATGATAAAAAATACTGAACATACATGAGTCGGTTTGTTTTATACTGTTGAAAATTTCTCTCGGAACAAATTTATTATTTATTTCTTTATTAATTAATTTCTCTTTATAAGGTTTTTTTTTTTTTAAATAAAATCTTGATCTTTATTTGCACTTGAGATATTTATACAGTTTCGTCCATCCTACCAAATTGTGCTCATCAGGCTGCCTTGAATTTGGAAGATAATTTTATATTATCTGAATTCTCACCAACTGAATCTGAATGAGCACAATCTAGTACGTAATTGCATAAATAACAAGTGAAAATAAATCGAGGTTTTATTATAAAAAAAAAAAAAAAAAAAAATATTGGGAAAAGCCACTGTCGCCCCCCCCAAAAAAAGTTGAAAAAAAAAGTCTCCTAGTGGGGAAGAGAGGTGGGTGGGG